>BRZM01000809.1:0-72220 GCA_033238685.1 Lates japonicus
AGGAGATGATGGATGGGAGGAGGGAGATAAAGGAAAAAAGTGGTGGATGAGGGGAAATATAGAGGACAATGGAGTCAGAGAGGTGGAGGCACAGACAGAAAGACTTCAGAGTTTATTTCTTGTCTTTGGGTTTTAATCTAACACACGCTGCTGCGGCATCACGAGGGCAGACATTTTGATAATTAGAGAGAAATGCTCCAACAGCTGTTTCAGCGTGACCTTGTGTTCCCTCCATCACTCACACATACACATACACACACACACACACACACACACACACAGAGGTTTGCTGATACACTTCAGTGCACACACACATACAGACAAGTACACCAGTTTGCATATAGGGGGTGGCCTTATGTAATCTGCTCTGTCTTTCCACCCTCTTATGTAACGATACTAGAAGGATGGATACACACACATACTCACGTGAACATACACACACTCATGAATATTTCCTTCGGCCAAAATCATGTTTTTTGGGGGGATTTGTTGTACATCTGACTTTGGAGGACGGAGGACATGTTCTACAACGATCAAGACATGATGACGAAGGAGTGAGAGCATGTTTATCTTTGTGACATGAGTTCATATCTAAGCCTGTGAACATTTCTCTCCACTGTTTCTCCAAACTCACTGAACAGCTTTCACAGTATGAAACTGAATTTACAGTCCCCTTCACAAATTAATTCAGATTAGAATTAGAATTAATACCTTGTGGTTATATGCCTCCATCAACCAGTCCAGTTGCAGTTAATTAGGGCAAAAATGTGCTATGTGAGGTCAGTGACCTTGATCTTTGACTATTAAGAATGGGACAGGTGGACAACTCAAAAACAATCGCCAAAGCAGAGGCATAAAAATGTCAGTCTTATATTTTTAGAATGATCACTTTTTTTTGAAGGCTGTAAAATCGATGGATAAAAATAGGTTTTTCATTTTCCCTTACTACACAACTTGTCAACACAAAGACTTAACTATGACCAGCAGCACTCTGATTTACCACGGTGCACCTGACACCAAAATGCCTCTCTAGAAAGAAAGGTCAACCATCAAAACAGGTGGACAAACAATTATTTTTTTATCGTTTTTAATGTGACGGCTTCCTGTTTTATAAAGAATAAAGCTGCAATTATTTAGAAGGCGAGTAGTGAAAGTTTATATTTATAATTTATTGTTTTCCCGTACACGGGATTGTGTATCACAATTTCTGTTTTGGTGTCAGAATCGTTCCTCCTAGTGTTAATTTTTTGTGTGTTGTTTTCTTTTAAATTCCCTTTCTTGAGTTCTTCTTCTTTATGAGATTTAAACTTACGCCTTGAGCTTTGAAACACTCTCACCATCTTGTAGCTGATTTTGAACTTTCAGTCATCACATGATCTTCATCTGATGAATTCTGAACCTCAGCTTTTAAGCCAACACGGATGAAGTCATAAACATGCTGCGGAAAAGTGTAAATATGATGATCTTCAGTTTCATTACAACTGGGACAACTCCATCTGCTTTAGTTGAGGTCACTGATGCTTTATTGACCCGACGAATCTCTGTGTCTGTAACTAACTGGTCAGACGATCAATCAGTTACATGCAGACGATTAGTGATAATAATTTGTTTCCACAGTCTTTGACTCTGTTGTGAACCCAGCCAAAGAAGACTGACACACATATGGGTTACACACTCATGAACCGTGTATTGTTTTTCTGGCCAGCCTGATTAAAAAAATGTAAAAAGAGAGACGAAGCCCGAAGGCCATAAAGTGCTAAAACGGCCCTGAACCAACAACTACAAGAAGAAAAACAGCAGAGAAACAGCAGCTTTATGGCTGAACATTAACGGTTTAATCAATAATACACAACAGACACACTCAGACAGACACACACACTTGTGGAGGAAGGAAAACACACAAGGAAATCAGGCGTTCAATACAGTATGCATGTAAAAGCCGGCCTTCTGTCAGATCAAGCAGAATGACCTATTCAAAAGCCATTATCATTATCGTAAGCATTACAACAGTTCCACAACATTAAGCATCATCCGACCCATTTAGCTGAACACGGGCAGCCCTGAGTCTGTCTGATCACTCAGTCCACTCTCATCTGACGCAAATATTCCTGCCTCAGTCACTAATCTGATTTATCAATTATAATCTGAGCTGTAGTGACAAGCCACTAATCCAGCCTGTCAGAGCAGGAAAGGGTTAACAGCTCCACACTGAGGTCAGCTGATCTCTGTACCTCTGTAACATAAATACAGACATGATTCAAACAACGAACAGAACTGGAAACAGCAGCTGACAAACCAGTCTGTTTAGTAGCTGTTTTGGAGGTTTTCAGTCATATCACATGGTCTTCATCAGCAAAGGATGATCAAGGTCAAACTTTGAAACACAGCTTTAAAGTTAAAATGGCTCAGAAGATCTGGAAATGTTCTGGAAATATGGGAATTTGAACATCTACTATACCTCCTGTTGAAGATCATGTGATATGCTCAAAAGCTGCAGCAAAAAATGTGACCAATGTGTTTTTTCTGACGCTATCAAGTTTGTAATTTGTAGAAATCTTATTTATGTCGGTGAATTTAGCTTAAAGTTTTTTTTTTTCCCAGGTTCAGTTTCTGCTGGAAAGAACAACAACAAGAATAAAATGAAATATAGGAAATGTAAGCCAACCAGACCAGTTGCAGTTTGCATCCATGTCTGTCCAGTCTCAGAAGACATTTTCAACCCAGCAGCATAAATCTGTACAGTCACCACAGTTTCAAGAGATTAGTATCACTGGTTCAGCATCAGACCAAATGTAAAATATGGTCACAGCCTCCGCTTCTGAGTTATGGCGTTGCATAATGAACATTGTGACATCACTTTGAAGTTGACCTTTTGGATATAAAACTCATCACTTCCATCATTTTATCCTATTTTATCCTATTTATCCATTTTATCCTATCCATTTGTTTGAAATTTTGCCACAGTCAGCATCTGAATTCTTCTGTTATGGTGAAAAACATGCTTTGTATTGTCACAGTGACCTTGAACTTTGACTTCTGACCACCAACTTCTTATCACTTGATCCTTGAGTCCAAGTGAACGTTTGTAGCAAATTTGAAGAAAGTCCGTGAAGATGGACAGATGGACGGACAACCTAAAAATAAAAAGCCTGCGGTCTGTGCTGCTGCAGAATCAAACCAAAGATAAAAATGTCTGCAAACTTCAAATGGCTGAATGTACACAACAGCTAATGTCAGCAATGAAAAACTCTGATGCTCTTCTTTACAACAAACAGTGAACGACACACAAACTTTGGATGGAAAAGATGAGAGAAATGGGACAGTGTGGTGAAGAGACACTGAACAATCTGGGGCAGTGAGAGTGCAGGATGACCCCCATCCTCAACCAGAGAGTGGCTATAAAAAAATATGGGAGAGAAACTGCAGCAGACGGCACCTCCTGTTCTTATTCCATGATCCAACCAGCTCTAACAAGATCTGTTCGTTGATGGAGAACCAATAAGTCCGACAAAGTAGAAAACAAAAGAATGTGTGTTTGTCACTGCCTTCTGAAATGACCCATGTGACGCTCTCTGATCTGAAGACCTGATGGTTTATGTTTAGTTAAGTTAGGCCAAAACACTGAGGAAAGATTCATGATCATGGCTGAAAAGCAACCAACATCCTGACAGTTACATACAGCCACAAAAAATCCCTTCAAGGTAAACTCTTGTGAGTCTCTAGAAAACAGGTGAATACACAAGTCTGTTGATGTTAATGCAGGTAAAAAGACGTCCAGACATTTAGACTGAAACTGAGTCAAATTTTAACTGAAATTGCAATTTGAACTAATGCGATTAACAAACCACAAAGGCTGCGATTATTTTTCCAGCTCCTGACTCTGGCCAAGTGGTTAATGACGTCTCGTCTTTGTCTCTGTGTGACAGACAGTCATACTCACCAATCAGAAGTCAAAGCGACTGTGTAAATGCCCACTAACAAAAAACATGTGAGCAGAGGAGGCGCAGAGGAGACAGGTTGACAGCTCGCTACGTTAAGAGCAAGAAAAGCTCCTACAAGCGTTGTAAGTCTCTGTAAAATCATAGATGGACAGACATCGATCCCAAACATCCGAAAGCCAACAAATTATCTGCAGACAGTGGCTCTGCTGGCAGGGAGGCTAGCCCACGTCCTCCCCTCCATATGTAGCTATATAGACCACCAACACGCCTAAACTGGTTGAAAAGTTGAGCATCAACAGTGTGAAGCTGATTTTTACTGTAACATGAAATAGTCATTTACAGTACAGGGATGCACCAATGTCACTTTTTTTCTCTCCAATGCAGATTAATACCTCCCAGAGTTAAAACCTGTATACCTTCATGATGTGGAGCTCATTGGGAGGATTTGTCTGTAAAGTAACAGGAGGAACTGAAAATAATTGATCCTTAGTGATTAATAAAACTGATAGCATAAAGAGTGAATTTTGTGATCCGCTTAACAAGGTCAGTATCAGCCCAAATACCTGGATCAGTCAATACAATCATTTAAATGCTGATTACATGAGCCTAAACATTCAAAATGTTCACTTTTGAGCCACATTTAACCCATTTTATCCTAAACATCTGATGTCTTTTGACCTGCCAATCACCAAACCCATGCTAACTGGGAGGTGCCTCACAAAAGACAAACAAAACACAACTGAATACTTCAGTCTACTTTCATGAAACAATGAAAGTATTTTCTTCTTCTGTGCAGCAAAGACAGGTGTGATGAAATGCACTGAAACATGCATGCAGCTACACACAGATGTATGCATGTCCTTCACCCACACATAAAGCAGCATCATTCATCAGCATTTGAAACGTGGAACTGATCTGCATCTAAGACTTTGGGGTGGGGGCAGGGTGGAGGGGAGGAGGGTGAGAGCTCTGTGAAATCTGTGTGTGTGTGTGTTTTCTCCTTGTAGGAAGCTGGTGTACATCAAAGCAGGCTCATTAAATACAGAAATATACAGACAGAAACTGTGTGTGAGTGTATGCGTTAAAGAGACACAGGAAAACATAAAGAAGAATAAAGTGAAGGATTGAAAGGGATGTGGGAGGAGGAGGAAGACAGACACGGTGGAACAGGTTTATTCTGATGACTCGAGTCTAGTTAGAAGAATCTTGCACTGATGAATCATGTAGCTGAATATCAAACTGACGGCGAGAGCACATGTAAAACATCCCAACACACAAACATGTCCTGCTTCAAACCAGCTTCACCAAACTGGACACACACACACACACACACACACACACACACACACACAAAGGTGAGGACCATGGAAAATCATCTGTTGTATCTGAATCTCTCAACTCGCTGCAGGAGTTCATATGCTGAAGAAGTCACGAGGCGGAGCGGTCATGGTGACCAACAAACAGATGGCCTCTCACGCTGCACAGAGGAGGACACTAATGGTGGTTCGTGGTGACCCCAACTACGCTCCACGCTACCAGCACAAGATCCAAATAGGTGACAAACCCGTCTACATCACGCCTGAGCTCATACCCACTCAACCTGACACCAGCCTCAGCCTGCAGACACATTTATAGTTTGTCTTCTAGAATTTTTTGTTTGGTTGTTAGGATTTCACACTGCACTAATAAGTTAAAGGGTTAGTTCACACTGAAATGTATCTAATCACAGAGAGTTTTGGTTTATTTGTCCAGTTTTTGAGGTGTCTGCCTCTGGATAATCAGGGAATCTCCGATCAGTGATGCTGGCGAACCTCTAATCAAAACTTTGTCATCACTCTGCTCATTAGCAAAGGAAATACAGCCTCTCATTAATGTTCCTCAGAATCCAACTGATAAGTTAGCTGGCTCGTGTGAAAACCTCCACCTCGACATGAGCAAGAATTAGCCTTTGATGGTTTGTAACTGGACCAAATACTCAAACCATACACTCCATGTCAATCACCTTCAATATCTATTTATATAAGGTGGAAATTCAGTGAAAAACTGATTCTGCTGGCCCATATATGAACTCTAGCTGTGGTCTGGTTCCAGAATCCACAGAATCTACTCACATCTATGATTCGTTTGTAATTAAAATAAGTTGGGTGTTGTTTTTCATTGCTTGGCAAATCAGAATTGTTAAGCGCGGGATTAGAAGCGATGACATCTTTGTGCAGAGCCAGAAAACAGCCACAAAATGATGACAAGCCTGGATGACCAACTTGCAGGCTGTCGCAGTTCATTACAGAAATAACAGATGTTTAACTGCCATATTTCACCAGCAATCATTGTGAAAGATGTTAAGTTACTGATACAACATTTTCTACATGGACTGAGAATGATGTCAGGTCTGCTGCAGCTAGACCATCACTTGCTACTGATTGGATAAATGGAGACGTATATCTCCCCCACCCAAGCAAGATTTTCTTTCAAGAGCACCAATATTCAAATTGTAAGTATGTGATTATCAGATTAGTGCAGCTCCACAAAAATTATTTCCTCAGCTTCAGAGAAAAACAGGGGGTGAACCACCTTTCAGTTCTTTTAGCCTCAGAAGGTGGAATACTAAACTGAGACTTCTGAATTCAGGCTGTCCTGTGCCTGTCTGACCCAAATACTCGACACTGACTCGATCCTGTCACCAGGCTGCAGTTAGTCATTTCCACCACCCCACCACCACCACCCCCCACCCTGCAGCCCCGTCCCTCCTCCCTGACCTAGCGTCCCTCCACTCTCCAGCAAACTACACTTCAGACTCTCCGTCTCCTGAGTCTCTGCCTAAGCTTTACTCTTAAAAGCTGCATTATCACTATGCCTGATGCGGCACAACATGTTCCGGTTGCTAGCGGCAATTGCTGTGTGATACTGCTGGAGGTGGGGAGTGGTGCTGAGAACGTTATCAGTGTTTGGAGCTTGAGAGGCGACAATTCCTCTGTTCATCATTAAATGGGGTCTTATTTTTGATACTGATCGTTTTTGTCAGTGGGCAGCTTCGCCAAATTTTACACCCATTTCCTTCTTTTCTCCCCGTGCAGCCATCTTAAAAGGTTTTTATATTTTGACAGTGGGCTCTGTTGTGTTGTTTAAAAAATAAAAGCAGCTCCCTGAGCACTGTGGGCTCAGGCATGCACTCTTTGTGCGCTAATACCTATAAATATATTATTTATGGAAAAAACGCTCCACTCTGTTATTTTAAGACTGAATATCATGTGATTTCAGTGTGTCGTCCATGTGTTATAGCCTTGACTTGTTGAACGTGTGAACACAGCTGCATGTGTGAGAGATTCGATTTTTCACTGAGAGGTATTGATTGGTGTTAAAGTGTTAAAGTGGGTAGTGAGTAGCGAGAGAACTGATAATGACGAGAGGACATTCTTCAGGCTGAAGCAGCAGTGAAATTCTCCACTGCTTCTCTGGGACAAAAATCAATCTTGAATATTACATCAACATTAGCTTGACCAGGTGTAGACATAGCATGTATCAGATTAAAAGTCAGTCCATGAGAGCAACAGGATACGTGAGCCATGAGACAAATTAATTCATTAGAAATGTGAGAAGCAGCAAAGAAAGTATGATACTTGTCATGTCTATTTACATTATATTTGTCTGTGTTTCAGAAATTAACTTAAAAAGCAGCAATAACGGATTTTTGGCCACTTGCAGTTAATACAACAATCTGTAAACATAAAACCGAGATACTATCCACCTTATAAACCTGTGGGCATTCAGGAGTCTATTTAAACTCAGACACAGAACAACATTAGCTTTTTAATTTGACAACAAACAGCAAACAGTCATTAAACCAAAAACAATTTTTTTGTTTGTCACTACATTTAAGAGCCAGACAAAGAATCTGCACTGTGCTAATAGTTCTTAGTAATTTTAATAA
The DNA here is from genome assembly GCA_033238685.1 of Lates japonicus. Lineage (NCBI taxonomy): Eukaryota > Metazoa > Chordata > Actinopteri > Centropomidae > Lates > Lates japonicus. The sequence continues at coordinate 7,870 of BRZM01000809.1, forward strand.
ACAACGTTTCCATTGCAAAGAGATTTTTGTCAGGGCATTGTCAGGTTGACAAAAGTATATATATATGTATATATATGTGTGTGTGTGTATATATACAAACACACACACACACACTCTATATATATATATATATACATACACACACACATATACACACACACACACACACATATACACACAGGCCATCTGGCGGAGCCACTGGGCAGAAGGAAGCTCTGAACACTTTCTTCTCTATTAACTCTCTATAGCAGTTTCCTAAATCTTTATAGCTCCCACAGCATTAGATTATATATTTACCTAGATTCCTACAGGTTTTTCCTTGAAACTTTGAAAACAGGAAGTATGTAATAGCTGGAGCCAACTCCTCTGCACAAAACAAAGTCTTAGATGACTTAACTTGGGCAGTGTATGTTGCAACTGCTTTGCATCTTGGTGTTTGAAGGCAGGTCATATTCAGCAGCCATCAAGTGGCCTCAGTCAGCGTCACACTGTGATGGGCCTTTCTGGATTCAATTAAATTATTCTTAGCGGTGACTTTTGAATAAACAGGCAATATGAAAAAAAAATTTCTGTCGATAAAACCATCGGATCTCTGAATAGTCCTCTCACTGATCAAATAAAGTTGTCTCTCTTGCTGTGACATCCCAACAATTCATACTCTTAAATGATCTGCATTATGTCCGTCCAGAATGTCTTTCAAAGGAATCGATAAAATTAATAAAGCAAAACGTTTTGTCAAATAAATAAACAATATTCTACACCTACACTGATGTCTGACATCTTAAATATTTATCACCACAAACAGCTCTTCTTCTCTATTAAATTACTAAAATCTTCTGCTGTGATTCTCAAACCTCATTAATATCAGTCACGAACCTTGTCATAGTTGTATTAGTTGCTCTGCCATGAATGTGTGTGTGTGTCTCTGTGTGTGTGTTTGTGTGTGGCTGGGAGCATGGGAGGCGGCTGAGGTATCTGCTGCAAATTGGTTCTTAAGGGCTAAATCATTTCTAAACAGCTGGACACTGTTTTTAAAAAACTTAAGTGAAACTTAAACAGGAGTAAATGGGCCATTTGTTGGGACTATTTTCAGCTGAGGATAATACACATTTTGGTGCTGGTATTTACAGCAGGAGATTAGTGTGTGGAATCACCTCCAAAATAAACTACAATGTCCATGTTCATCGTATCATCATGTCTTCCAGTTTTTAAACCAACCTTTAAGACTGTTTCCTCTAAGACACACTTTATTGACTTCTAGTCTTTTTAACTGATCTATAGTTGCTTGCTGGGCCTGATTTCAGCAGTTTAAGCTGCTGACTATCCTCAGTTAGAGGAGGTCGTACCTGCTCACCAAAGTTACACAGAGCAACTTAACAGGTGTCTAGGGAGCAGAGTGGGGAGCCAACAGAACCACCACTCTTGTCTAGCCACTAATTTGGGACCATGGGGAGAGGAACTTGCCTTTTATGTTACCTTTCTTCCACCTAGACAGGAATGTACATCTAGTGTGTTGTCTTCTACAGCCGCTAATGAAAGAATGGACTATGCAAAGAAAGTCATTCACCAGTATCAAGTACCCACATGTGCACCCAATACACATGGGTTTTTTGACATTTAAATGTAAAAAAGATGCAACAGCAATGGTAATCATTAAAGTTCTATTTAATGATTACATGTCATATATTAGTTCGTATGGCAGCGGAAAATGTCAGTATGGATATTGACTGGGGAACAAAAAGCAGCTCAGGAGTCAGTGTTTCTTTGATGAGCCAACAACCTGACACATTTGGCCTTCTAGCCTCTGGTCCAGCCACGCTGCCACCTGCCAAACTGGCTGCAGTCGAGCAGAACTGGGTCCAAGGGTGTCTTGCAGCTGCTGATGAGCACAGACACCACGACCTAATGCTGGCACTAAACCAAATTGGTAGGTGTTTAGAGATGCAGATGTGTTTTATTTTTAGATTGTTGGGAATTATGGATGATTGTGTCCACACATGTAGGATGAAACCTGGAGTCAAATCTAAAAATGAGGTCAGACAACAACAAAGCCTGGTGTGAAACCAGACATTTGACAGTCTGTCTGTGTCTGATCAAACAGCAGCTTTTTCTCTTATGTTTAACTGCATGTTAAGGCTCTCTGCCTTTTAGGATGACAGTGAGTGGACACTGACAAATGACATGGAAAAAGATATATTCTGGTGATTCTGCCTGAGGAAGCAGCTTTTGAACAGAGCACAAGCACCTTTTACACACCTCAGGCAGTAGAATTTAACTTATTGTTGGTTAGACAGATAAATATGATGATGGATCTTTTCAAAGTGTTGACATTAGCTCCAAGCAAGCTTCAGCTTTGGTGCTCTTAATGCCACATGTGCACAGAAAGACTGCAGGAATCTTTTACATATTACATTTGATTTTCACAGCATTTAATGCACAAATTTCAAGAAAATATTATTTATGTTTAGCTGTGAAACCATTATAAAAACAGCCTTAAGATGAATATAAGATAAGATGAACACTGTTGAAGACTGTATTCTCTTTCTCTGTTAATAATTAGGTGTTAGTCATATATAATGTTACCGACGTCACAGCCGGGCCTCAACATAAACACAGAAGCCATTTATTCTGAAATCAAAACACGCACACACACACAAAGTGGCGGGATAACGAGACTTTGGATTTTTATTACTATTTTTTGAGTCAGTGAGCTGCCTGCTGCATGAGATGAGGACCCTCTGCTCCTTTTCTTTAAGAGCTTTTGGAGAAAAGAAATGGTGAGGACTGCCTGTGCTAGTTCACTGCACAACTGACAGTTGTGTGCTGTGTTGCAGTCCTCAGAGAGATGCAGAGGCAAGAGATCCTGACAGAAGGACAGAATACACACACATACACACACACACACACACACACATACATACATACACACACCACACACACACCTGGGGGGCACTGGGAGGCAGATGCATTTGCATGTTACCTGGTCACACATCCTTCTCTTGTGGGGATTGTGTGTTATATATAAGAGTAAAGTGCTTTACTCCATCTACACCTCTGTTAGCGCACACACACACACACACACACACACACACACACACACTTACTCTTGCACACAGATGCACAAACAAAGTGCACACATGCAGCATGTTAACTTTTTACATGCAGGCTGTAACACTCACTACATAAATACATCTCATAAGACTCAATAACAGCATCCAAAGTTACATTATAATTTAAAATCCGTAGTAGAAAACCACTCCTTTATTATTTTGGTATAAGTCTAAAAGTCCTTGTCTCATCTGCATTCAAAAGAGAAAATGAAGCAGAGGAAATATTATTTCAAGCTGTGTAATGGATCTAACCTTTTCAAGAGAGTAATTTAGCTATTTGAAATCATTGAGGTACAGTGAGAAGCATGAAAACTCATGCTGATGATAGTGGATCCCTAGGACGATCCATGTCTGACAAGAACCTCCAGTGGAGGAAAAGATGCTGAAGAGAAACACCAAACTTAGCTGTGTTCTGAGACTCCTTCTGTGAGGAAACACAGAAGCTGTTGTCCACATCTATTTGGGAGCTTTATTTCTGTTTTTCTTTCGTCCTCTTGCTTCATAACAACAAAAACAACTTTGTCATCAGCACTTGGAGAAATGGGAAAGTGGGAGGCTGCTTACAACAACTAACACACTCTTCATCAGATACAATTACAGAAGTTGCCAAAGTGTGAGGAACAAACATATACCATCAGTTCAGGCTGTGTAAAGAAAGTTGGCTTTGACATCCAGGTTTAAATCTCATTTTTGATCTGACAAAAAATAACTGTTGTAGCGAAGTTGTAAATAAAGATCCCAGTTTAAGTGGAACGGTACAGCCCAGCCTGTACTGTGGGGCAGACAAGTGAAGACAGATGCAGCACAAGACTAAGGGCTGATTCTGAAGGGGCAAGAAACCATCAATAACGCATGAAGGCCAGAGACTTGCACAAACATGTTGTGTAATGTGAACAGGAAGGCAGAAGCCAGGCCACAGTGTCTATGATGAACTTGGCCTTTGGCTTAATCAACAGTGAAGAGATGATCCCAAGGACTGCAATTATGATGACCGACCACCTACTGTAGCCACGGGGCGAAATCGGCTGCGTGTGTGTGCTCTGCTGCAGCACACACAGTCACCTCCGACCTCTTTGGTCCTTACAGGTGCAGCAGAAAGGTGATGACTTAGACTTAGACAGAGTTTATTGTTGATCCCTTTGGGATGGCTCCTCGAAATTAGTTTTTTTTTTTTTTAATTGTGACATCAATAACAAACTCCTCTCCACTCATCTGCAGGCTCCCCTAGATGACTCGTCTCACTTACTCAGAATCCAACAAAGCTGTATTGATATAGGCATGGAAGGCTGCTGCTGAACACGGTTACTGATAGGGACTACGACAAGCACCACTTAAACACACTTAGGCAAATGATTTGGTGCTTGTATACGAGTGCACAAAATGTGCGTGCATCCTCGTGTAAGCTGTAGAGGCAATGAAGATTGATGCTTAGCCAAGCCTAATCATGCATGCAAATGGATATGTTCTGCTAATGTACAGTAGAAGAGAAGCAGGGCATACTGTGGAATTGCACTCATTGTGGACATAAAACAGATGTTTAAACACACACACATACACATAGACCTCTCCTAGAACTTAAAATGTTGTGAATACTTTGAAACAAATAGCAGGATGTTAAAAAGACATCAGCCCACACTGTTAATACTAACACTCCCCTTGTTAGCGACAATCTTTTGTGATAGTCAGTGGCTTCTCTCTGTTTCTATCTTTTGATCCTGTCTTCAACCCGCGATCTGAAAATCAATTCCTCCACCATCTTTATGATCAGATATTCCCATGAAAATCGTTTGAAGGGAGACAAGAAAGGAGAGAGGAACTCGGGTGTGAGGACAGTCAGATCCATTCACTCCAATCACATAATGTATAAACTCTCCTCCTTCATGAGATGGAGTTCACCTGTCAGAAATATGACGTCTCCACTGGAAATCTGTTTAACAGCTGAATACTACAGGTCATCTGGTGAGACTGTAAAGGGATTAAATACTATGGAGCCAATGGGCTGCCATGGTAATCACATCACCACTATATCATGACCACTACAGGACAGGATAAACAGCTACACCACCACCATGGTTTTTTAGGTTTTTGTGATCTTCCTGTTTCCTTTTGAAATCCATCTTGGCCGAGTCATGGAGGAGCCATTACCACAGACAGTTTATTATAGCAACGGTGCTATCATAAATCAAATACTGACTTCATTCAGACCAATTGTAGAAGCTTTTATTTTTGTCTCACTGTTGGTTCATTCAGAAATAATAAACGAATTTTTTTACAGCCTTTTGTTCATTTGAAACACATTAACAAACACTGTACCTGTAGAACCAGAGCCCCCAGGACTCTGAATTTAACTCCAGTTTGGGAGTGAAAATCACTTATGAAACCTGGTGTTCTGCCACTGTTTACGATCTGCCATGATCCCAGATTCCATTACAGCTGTGTACAACTGCAGTAAGGCTCAACAATGAATCAAATATTATCAAAATTACAGTAAGGCTTCAATTTTAAATAAATAATCACACCACCTTTCTAAATGAAGCATTGGTGTTGCAGGGCGCTCTAACCTACAAATAATAATGTCCAGATGTAAAGGAAGGTCCTGTTTGGTCAGAACCCAGAGACCCACACTAAAATAAGTAACTCATCACAATATCCGTCAAAATCAGATCGCTTGATGTGATTTCTTCTCCATTCAACCTTCAATTTTTTCATACTGAAAATTATGACTAATTATTTCACATAATATGTTCTGTCCATTTCCCAATGAAAAACAGAATCTTTTTAAACTAGTTTTGGCATTAACAACCTGGGAATTCTCTTTCCGTAATTCCTGTTATTCAACACCTTTCTGAATCAGGAGAAACCATGTTTCTGATTGGATACAGAGCTGTATACCGTGTAACTGATCTTTTAAAAAATACATTAAAACATCTTCTTAATTTACTCTCTATCCTTTTTTATTTATAAATTAACAAAACTTATTTATCTTTTAGTGGAGGTCAGCTGACTTCCTGCCTCTCCCTGCAAATGTTATATAACATCTAGTATCCTCTTTTATTTTCCTTTATATATAGGAAAACATAACATCAACACTACCTCATACAAAGCACAAAACGAATGATAACAAGAACAATCCATTATGAGTCTGTTGACAGGTGAGACAGCTGCACAATGTGATGTAGTAACTGGCTCTATTCAAATCATCCTGGACTGAGAGACAGGATGTGCTGTTTATCCTCATCATATCCATGCATCTCTCTCCTCTGTGTTGTGGGTAGAAGGAGGTGTGGAGTGAGGCAGGATGTGATAAGGACAGCAAGACGATAAATAAGGAAACTGGAACTGGAAAAGAATCCATGCATGAGTTCAACTGGTTCATCACCTTAAAAAGAGTGATCTGATGTATTTTTGGGGAGTGGAGCGAGGCAATGAACGCTGCTGCTATTTCAGGTGGAGATGCCGCTAAGATGACACTCACTAAAACACACTTAATACCCAGCCTCAGCAGTGATGATCCTCTGAGGTTAGTGTTCTTCTCAAAATGGATCTCTCAAGCTGTGATGCAGTGAAACTGCAGCATAAGATACTCTAAGCTCATTGAATGCCAGGCTATGGGTGGCTAACAGCTAGAGGCTGTGCAGCTGTGGATGTGTCAAACAGTTTCAAGCCTTCCATGCACTCTGTAAACACGTTCTTACTCTGATACATCTCAGTTTTGACTCCAGACTGAAGCAGGCGAGATGATTAAAGAGGTCAACAGAAATCAGAGATAAAACAAGCGAGAGATAAAGGGCCGAACGAGCTGAAATCATACTGAGCTGCAGACACAGATACAGTCTGCTCTCCTCATTTGATGCTCCATTGCTTGAAACACAAAATAAACCAATCCCAGTGCAGTGCAGCACAGACACACAGTCGTTGTGGGTCACATAAGAACAGGAAAAGTCTGAAACTCAAAATAGACAGTATTGCTTTTCCTCCAGAGTCTGTTTTCTCCCAGCAGCTGTGATTGGATTTGTAATCGCAGTACATCAGTCACTGAGATCCCTACAACAGCATTCAGCACAAGACATTTCCTCCTGTGCTTGAACAGTGCATAATGATTCTAAACATTTCAGTCAGAGGCCAAAATATTATTTCAGGTTGTTCTGATATACAAATCTACTATGGAGGCATTTGGAAGATAACCCCAAGGAGGATCAAATATTGTGTCTGCTTACACAACACAGTGTAATTTGTGCAGGCTACACACACAGAAATCATGAAAAGTACTGTTACACAATCTGTCTTAAAGGCTCTGAGATTAGATTTGTTTAGATAGTACTGAACATGTTATCAAACAAAACATCTGATTGAGGAAAATAAAAATTATTTGAGGCTATTTCGATTACAACAGTCTCAATTTCCATTTCTTCTGTTGTTGTTGTTGTTGTGCTTTTTAAGTTCGCTCTCTGCTCAGTTTAAGCTTTCATAACAAGTTTTTGTTTGGGAATGTGGGTGCGTCCCTCAGCGTTTGGAGTGACAGTTCATGGCCAGGGCGTCTGACAGTGAGTGTAACTCTGTTCATTCTATCTCCCTCTCTATATATCATTGAGCTAAATACTACAAGACATGGGGCCACTACAATAACTCTTTTCTGTAGATTACAACAATTATACAGATATATCCCTGTACAACTACTGCAGCCTCAGACTTGGTTGGTTAATAAAAAACCCAAAACATATAAGCCTGCATCATTGGCTCCATTTTATAAGCCCGGTTTTGGACCAAGAGTTTTTGAAGCCTCCCTTTTTTAATGTGTCTGCACTGCAAGAACTGAGGAAGCGATCCATAGCTCTTACAAGCATGTTTAAGAGGGACTTATTTTAGCTCTCCAGCACAAGGGGAACTTTGGTGATATAAGTGTGCTGTGATTGGTCGAATACAAGCCAATGCAGCACCTGCTGCAGCAGCCACTTATAAGACCCAAGAGAAACGTTAGCTGTGTAAACAACAGCTCATAACTCATAAAAATGGAACAAAACACAAACTGACCAACAGTCAAGTCCAGGCTTTACTGAGAATATATGTGACAGAAATACAACATGATTTGCTTTTGACTGCGCTGGTATGTAGTTCTCGGGGAGCTCACCAGAACTGTTTGGTCTGAAAACACCTAATACTCTGATGATGCTGCGAAACTGCTCTATCGTTTATATACAGTTAACTTTGTCTTCATAAAACAAACCTCACACTAAACTAACAGACTATGTATAAGCTGCTGAAGTTAGTTGTTCATGTGAAGTTAGTGAAGCAAAAACCAACAAATAGCACTAAACAGGGATGACAGGACTCCTCTGGACACTGCTGGTCCCATTACAATGTCTGCACTCTGCAGACCTCCAAAATCATTTTACTTTCATCCATGAGTCGCGGTCCAAATCAAAAAGTGGCAGGAGTCAGCTGTTGCTAGGAGTGCATGCAAACTGATGATTTCACAGTAAAGTGGCTGCTAAAACAGTTTCAAACAAGGAGGGGAGTTTGCCTTGACCAAATCTGGTTCTGACAAATTTCTTCAACAAGCACATGAGAGTGAGCAGGAAAGCGCGGCTTCAAGATGATCCATGAACACACAGCACACATTTGGTTCAGACCAAGAAAGCCAGTTACCTTATATGTAGCCATCTTATGTTACAGCTCACACCAGTGCAACAAATGAACTTAGCCATGACCAACATTACAAAGCAACCAGCAGAGCAGTAAAGTAAAATCCAACAACTGAAACCAGAGATGTATTTTTACCAGTGTAAAAAATTTACACAATTACACAATTTTCATTGAATTCCAAAAACAGGCAACTCTTGCCTCGATGAGAAGTCCCGGTTCTGAGTCCTGCCTGCCATGCTCCTCCCTCATCACCGACTCCAGGTACTGCAGGCGGGGAAGGCAGTGGTGTAAACTCCTCAATGGGCGTATCCATGCACAGGAGACGATAGAGAGGACAGAGTTGGCGGTTTGTGAAATAGTTACAGTAATATCCACAAAACGCAACATGAAATACTGTCAGAGGGAGAAAGTGTAAGTGTATTTGTGATGAAGCTTGATGCCAGGAAATGTACAGTTTTTAAACAACAAACACAAGTGTAGTTAATTACTTTACTAATGTGCATGAAGTCAGTAGCATCACTGACACGTGTGTTTTCTCTCTCTGTGACAAGTCAAAATGTCTGCTGTGAAGAAGTTCCACTGTTTGTCAAGTACAAGACAGGCTGGGTCATGTTTAGCCTAGCTTAGCATTAAGAATTGAAGCAGGCGTTAACGGTGAAAATATTCAACTGTAAAATACTATATTATATGTTGCATTTTAATACACAGAGGGATAAATAATGTCACTCTGAACTACCTTCCAACAAACCAGTTGCAAAATGGCTGCCACAAGAAATCGCTAATTAAAAAATGAACTGGGCTATTTGTATCTCACTTTAATTTGTTAATAACCTGCTACAAACATGAAACACAACGCTGATTCATATGGTGCAACTCCCTCTTATTAAATCCATGGTGTGGCTACAAGGTTAGCAGTGGAGATAATCATCTTTTAATAATTAATGTGTCAATGATGCTGAGCCAGAATGACTTTTGAACGTATCAGTGACCTGTTCGCTAAAGAACAAGAGACAAGGTATAAATATGACAGATTTTTATAAGCTTTTTGTAATTTTTATGAACAGTCTTTGAGCTAAGCTAGTCTTTGCTAGTTTGAACATAGACACTAAATGGCATAAAACAGAAATCAGTCTTATCTGACTCTGGGTTTGATGCTAACATGAGCATGTTTCACAAAGTATGTTGCTTTGGTATTTCCTTTTTTGTCTGTGCATATCTAGCTATACCTTTACCTGTACCTATAGCTATAACTATATCAACTGATTGATAATTAGTTTCTGAACACCTCATTTAAGGAACGTATCAATAAGATTTCCAGTCATCAAATATCTGATCAGAATCAAGAAACAAGTCTGTTGAAGTTTAATTTGTGGTGTTGCAGTCACATTTCGGCCTTTTTGACTGAAAAGATCAGATGAAAGTTGATGAAAACAAAGGGAACAATGACAAAAAGAAATCTGGTTATTAATGCTGGGACACACAACAGAAAACAGTGCTACAGATCCTTAGAGCACTTCAAACCACTGTGCATTAAAAGACGAGTGTGTACACACTTAAAACCAAACATTATCTTTATTTTCCCTCTAATTTCTTAACTTTTCAACAGCAGTTTTACCATCCAGCCTGTGCTGTACTATCGCTCCACTCTCCCCACACATGGCTGCAGCCCAACCCTCCCCTCTCTTGCTCTCGGGGAGGTTAAAAAATATTGCGGCTGGGAGAAACCGGTGGTGACAAGTGACACTTCCTATAACTCATCCCTCTACTGGAAGACACAGTCCGCGAGCGTACACGAGGGCTTTCATGAGGGTATTTACGTGATTGTGATGACTGCGTTTCTTTAGGTGTCTGTCTGTCTGTGTGTGTGTGTGTGTGTGTGTGACATAGAGACAGAGAAGGAGAAAAGGAGAGAGAGAGAGAGAGAGAGAGTAAAAAATGGGCAGAAACACAGAGAGCAAAAGAGGATGTGAGCTTATGTGACAGCTCGAGCATCAGTGGATGTTTGTGTGTGTGTGTTCACCCTCGTGCAGGATAAGCTCGGCTGGGTCAGTTCCCCGAGGTGAAAGCAGTGTGTGTCAGAATGACTAGAACATTCCTCTTGTTTTTCAAGCCAAATCCCTCTTTCCTCTCCCTCCATGTCATTCCCTCTCTCTGTCTCTGCCTCCCCCTCTTTCTCTATGTCTTTAAAGAAAAGAAGCAGGAACATGAATATACTAAATTTACCTCTCGACAGTAACCATGGCGTAGACCAATCGAACGGCACCGCACAGTTGTGGAATGCAACGTGGATTATGACATGGCGAGAATCGTCATAGAAACCAACGCAGCAGCTCAAACTGGCTATTTTTAGAGCCAATCTCGTGGCCTGGTGAAATATCAAACTGCCTGGATAGGCCACTCATATCATAACAACTCATGGTGTGGTGGGAAGAGGTAGAGATGACGGGCTGCGAGGCAGGTACACGTCAAACATAAACCGAACGAAGAAAAAAGGATTTCTTCGTGCATTTTCTCCATGAACTAGTGCTGCCATATTACAGATGTTTATGTCCTGAACGGTGGGAAAATGTACTCACACACAAAAAAAGGTGGGCAGGTTTGGGTGGGCTGCCATCAGCTGCATCCTTGACAACAACAAATGCCATCACAACTTAGCTGGCACTCCTGCTGTGTGTGTGGGGGGGCTTAAAGGGATGTCATAATAAAGTTATGTTCAATTTCTAACAGCAGAACCTCTCTGCATGTTTTTGTAGGTTTTAGTTGGAGGGGAGGCTACAGCATCTCTCCATACATCCTCTCACACACAAGACCCTGAAACTAAGAGGAGTCAAGATGAACACAGCCTATAAATGTTTTTGCACGTAAATTCAAAGCAACATGTCCGTCTTGGAGGTGTGTGCCCAGCTGATGTTTGAATGTATGGATGACAGTTTTGGGGGAGAATGGCACAAAGACACAAACAGTAAATAAAAGAGCGCAAAAAGTCAGTGGATTCGTGTTCCTACCTTTCGCTCCTCGCAGGACGAAGCCAAATCCCTCATTCTCCTTTTTCTGGAGCACCACCGTCTTCTCGTCCACCACGCAGTCACTGTGGAGGAGATGCCGAGCAGAGCGCCCGTTAGCACAGCCCATCATCCGCAGCATGGCCACGGACGCCCTGCCCGAGTGGAGGTTCATGCTGCTGGAGGAGAGCTAGTCCGGCCAGGGCAGGGCAGGGCAACCCCGACCCCACCCCACCACCACCACCGCAGCTGCCTCCCCCTCCTCCTCCTCCTCCTCCTCCTCTCTCCGGCCTCTGTCTCTATCAAACGGTATGACAGCGGCCCCGGCAGCCCGGCGACAGCATCTCCAGAAAAGAGACGACCCGAAAAAAAAAAAAAGAAAAAGAGGGGAGACGACGACGAAAGAGACGCGCCTCCCTCCCCTCCCTGCTACTCCCTTGCTGCCGCCGGCCGCCGCAGCGGCAGCCCGTCAGCCGCCTCTCCTGCGCGGAGACGCGGGGTCGGCAGCGCGGTTACCCCCGCCGCTGCTCCGGCCGGCGGTGTGGGAGTGCTGCGCCGTCGACGAGGAGAAGCGACATCAGGCTGGTGGTGCTAGCGGCTAATGGCTCATGATGAGGCGGGGAGGAAGGCTGAAGCTCGCCGGGTTGGGGGGGTGGAGGGAGGGAGAGAGAGCGAGAGGGAGGGAGGGAGCAGCAGAGTCTCGGTGTGGATGGATGTCTAGGTGTGCTGCGCTCTGCAATATGCAATCACAACTACAGAACCGACGGGTTGGTAGGGAGTGTGTGTGTATGAGTGTGTGTGGTGTTAGAGAGAGAGAATAGGGGGAGTAAGTGGGTGACCAGCCATGGAAAGGGGTGACAGCAGGGTGTCATATGTCCCGACGTCTGCGTAACTGACTGACTGATCAGTTAATTGATTGATTGATTCATTATTCCGCTGACGTTTGAGGGTTGCCTCTGACATCTTCCAGTTGGATTCACTGACACTTCTGTCTCCTTATTGTTCCCCAATCAATCTAATCTCCTCTTCACTGAAAGACTTTGTTCAAATCAACAGCGTTTATTCTTTTTCTGAAAAACGTATTTAATCCTTAAACCACAGCTTTCATCCGGAGAACTGTCACCTGTGTCCACACACAACTTCAAACTGAAAACACTGAGACACAATGATGTAGGGGTGTGTTACAGTCATATTTCTGGATATCATGTGGTCACTGGACAAGTAGCTTCAAATCATATGCTTTTTAACATGACATTTTAAGGCTAACTGCAGATAGACTGCCTGTTTGCATGACCACATTTACTTGAAGGTCCAAAAGCAAAAACTTTCCTGGGCATCTGCAGGTGTCCATTTTGCATTGTTGGTAATCCATCCTTTAATAATTCATCTTAGCATGAACTGCTCCACCCAGTTTGAGGCCAAATGTCTAAAGAAAGCTATTAACCTACATCAGTTGCTTCATGAAATGATTCAGGTGCATTAAACAAACGTTGATCTGTTTAAAATCCTCTATTTTCTCTCCTCATCATCGTTGACAGGATTGTTGACCAGTGCAGACAGCCTGTAACTGCAGCGTGGAATGCCTACGTTACAAAACACACATGAAACTATGTCGTCCATTCCCTCCTTTTAACTAACAGTGAGAGTGAGAACAGCTGTGGTTGCCTGTCCTAATCTACACTGCTGCAGCTGCAGTTGTGTTTTTGAGGAATACTCCATATGGTGATGTAGCTTTACTGCAGGAGCAGGATTACTGGGAAATGAAAGGCACCTCTTTGACTCAGCAGTAAAACTAATCTGACGTCTCCTCGTAGCTCCAAATATATTAACCATGACCCTGTTTCTTTTTTCTTTTTTTTTTGCCACTGGTCTTCGTCTGCTAGAATACGCAAGCTTGAAATGGTACGTTCCATTTCTCATTTCCTGCAGTAATCATGGCCGGGTCTGGTGGGGTGAGACTGACTGGCGTCATCAGGGTTGTGAAGCAGAGTCGACCATGAAACCAGTTTAGGAGAAGTGCAACTTAAAGGCCAAGTTTGCTCCTCCAGTCTGAGGTGTTCTGCTGTAAAGGTGCATCATTCAGCTTATATTAGGTGCAAGGATTACACTGAATAGACACGTGGGATGAGAGAGAGAAAAAGACAGAGAGAGGGGAGAATAAAGAAGAGAGAGGGAGGCGCAACTGCCATCCTAGCAACAGTTCCCTTAGCAACGCAATCTGTCTAGAGAGGAAGGAGGCCTGCACTGCTGACACACTGAAGGTTATCTCCCAGCATTCCCTTAGACACACACACACACCCTCTGGCCCATAGTGGGCGGCCACTGGTAATCACACCTTGATCACCCAAATCTGACATGGTGGCAGCTTCAATAGGTCAGCGCAGCACAGCGTGCAAAGAAGAGCCTGACAGTTTATCAAAGGCGTCATCTTGTTCAACAAGTGATTGGGTGGGGGACAACAGACTTGAGGCTGCTTTATCAAAACAAAGCAGAGCATGCAGGATGTGGGACATGCTGCTCGACAGGCTGTATGGGATGAAGTGCAAGCTTACCCCAGGGAGCATGCTGCCTCAATCTGGGCTTCACCGTGGGAGTCCACAGTGTATTTATAGTCAAGAGGAGAGCGTCTGTATGCAATGCAATGGGTTTGTTTGTCAGACATTCATTTCCTGCTGTAACTTTTTATTGGAGTTTGGAGGTCTGGCTCAAGGGCACAGTTATTAGACACAGTCATCAAACTCTTATTCTGCATGAGTGATGGCTGGTGGAGGAAATGATGCAAGCTAAACTATCCATCACTGTGGATAAAGACTTCTAACCTTTCAGCAGCAGAGTACTCTTCAGTCACCAGCGCATTCCTCCGCATGCATTCATTTGTGCCATGTGACTCTACAATGACTCCTCGGGCACCAGCATCATCAGCATTTTATCTTAGACAGCAGAGAGCTGATGCATCATGTACCAAAAAATAAAAAATAAAAAATCCACATCTGGGTTTCCTCCCTCTCCATCTCCCCCTGCTGCAGCCTCAGTCAGCAAGGAGTGATTGTCTGTCCTCCAGTCAGATTTGAAGCATAATGGAAAACAAGAGAGCCCCTGCACACTATCTCTGTGCAACTTCATAGTCAAGCTTTTAGTCTCACACCATCATCAGGACATGCAGCGTTACAGAGTCGTCAGGATCACTCATCACTCGGCTTATGCAAAATGAGCTCTGAAGAAACGAAGAGCAGTTATGACATTTTAACCTTTAACTTGCATTTATCTTCAACATAAGTGCACACAGATGTGACCACTTCCACCTGATGGCAGGAAACGTTTTGCGCTGAGTAACGTCCTCACCTTTGGGTCACACAAAGCTCACGCTGTTTGGCCAGTGTAGACAGCTGCACTGATTTAAACTGAAGCGTATCTGTTCAGTCACAGATGGACGACTGAAAAATCTGGCCAAAAAAGAGCTATGTGTAGACAGGGTGTAAAAGTCAGTTGTCTCCCTGCTTTAGATTTTCTCTGGTGATGACCCCTCAGGTCTGATCAGCTTCATGTCCACAGTGTGTCTCTCTACGAGGGCTGTGCAATAGCTCAACACAGGTCATGTCCTCTGTATTTGTTCTGTTTTTTTAGCAAGCTGGAGGGAGTTTACATATGGCTGATTCCAGTATTTGTACACTTAATGCCTTTAAATTTAACTTCTTTTAAGCCAGCAGTAAATAAGTCCATGCATTATTAATCAGTACTGCTCACTGGAATTTCCTTACATTGTGGAAAAGGCTCAATATTTCTAAAATAACAGCTGCAGTCCTGCTCTGACTCTTTCACATCCTGTATATGAACAGTTGGCTCTGTGGAAGAACTATTCTCCAGATATAAAAAATATAGCTCCTGTAAATTCACCAGGATTTCTCTGCTCCTCTGCTGGGACAGTCGGTGATGTTTTGGAGCTATCTACAGTTAAGTTTATCTCTCTTTTAATTTGTGCATGGAGATCAAACTGCTCTTTGGCACCTTCTTCCTGCCCATAAACACACGGACCAGGAAAAGTTCCTGCCTCATGCAAAATGTAACGGCAGCCTCTGCCAGTTTAAAAAACAATTATGAATCTTTAAAGAGCAAAGGGAGGATTTGATGTGAGTGCCTCGAAAAAGTCAGCTTTTCCAAAAACACAGCAATGTTTCAATATCTGAGGGAGAGAAGCATATCAGTTGTGACATAGTTTGTTCCATTAGAGCCAAGGAAACTGAAATTGTCACGGCTTGGTCTATATCCAGGTTAAAGTTTAATTTCCAGCTGAGATTTCCCCTGGATCTTTGATGTCACATGGGTCTTTAGTCTTTGGCCGACCAGCCTTCGTGGGTGAGAGATGGTTCACCTTGACCCATATTGGACTCTTACTGGAAAAACACCTTCCAGCATGTTCACTGAGTCCTGCCAGAGGAAATCCAACAGAGTAATGAGGGAAATGTCACAATGTCCTTCACCGCCTTATCACCACACACACTTTATAAATCACCACACAGATCTGATATTTTCTGCTGCAGTGTAAAGAGAATAGTAATTAAAACTGACAGAAAAGCTGCTCTGACCACTCGTTATTGATAATCTTTCTCATCCTGTTTGGGTGAATCAGAAATCTGAGCATGTATGCTATTTTTAATCATTTACAGAACCTGCCAAAATAGCCATCTTTAATCTAATCACCAAGTTGTTTGAGGCTCTGGCAGACTTCAGATGCATTATCGTCTCATGGAAGTCTGTTAGAGCCTTCCATTAGCTGATGAAAGGCTGTCAACATGTAAGGTTAGAATCATAAAAAAGACAGACAAATTACGACACAGACAACTTTCTTAAAGCTGCTCTTCACGTACGAAAAAAGGTTTATTTATTTCCATGTACAAGAGGTGACAGAGAGTCTGTGGTGGGCAGTAAAATATATTTAAAGAATCAAGGGTAAACTAAACTTTTATGCACAATGGCCCCTTGCAAAGTGTGTAATTGTTATATATTACATTAATGGATATTTGTATTTTTATGCATTATTGTATTAGTATTTTAATGTTGCAGCTGATTAATGAGGAGTTAATTAGTTAAATCTACAATAATGTATGTAAATATTTCTGAATATTAACATCTGAGATTTAGTGGAGTATATGAAGTAGCAAAAAAATTGAAATACTCAAGTACATCAAAACTGTACTTAACAGTTACGTAACAGTTACTTTCAGTTACTTAAGTACAATTACTTTCCACAAATGTGAAAGATGAAGAAGTGAAATGGAAAAAAACAACAACTTACTTTTCACTTTATTTCACATTTTGTCACCTTTTGGACATGGTAATATCCAAATACAAGCAGTCAAGTTTGCTACAGATTAGTATCAGCATTAATATATAATAAGAAACATTAATTTAACCTAATGTTGACATCAGCTGTTCTAAATCTATAGGTAAATGAAAATTGTGGCATAATTGAATTTTTAACGGTGAACAAACACGGCCAGTGTGCCAGTCAGTGGTGTTTGCACAGCAGTAAAATGTACCCATAAAATAACAGACTGTTCATCTCTTATTAATGAAAAGTTTACAACTTTGAAAACATTTCATTCTCTGCAGGTCTCTGTTATTCTGCAGCTCCAGGTCTGAGGAAAGACTGTCAGCCACTTCCACATATGGGTTAAAATCACTGCACATGTTCTGCCATGCAAACTGCTGCATGCCTGATGATGTTGGACAGATGACCTGGTGTGATCAAACACAACCCACAGCTCATTCATATTCATGCTCCTGCAAGGACATTCAGCTCACCTGTCTGATTGATTCTGCCAAATAGGATTTGTTCATAATGGAGAATATACTCCAAGCTCTATGTATCTCTATGGATCTCTCTCTCACTCACACAGAGGAGTACACATCTATGCTCATTTCTAATAAAGCTTGTATTGAAGTGGATGTGACAGCAGAGAACAGAGGAGAGGAATGGAGCAGAGTAAGTTGAGAGCAGAAGATGGTGGAAACTTTGGGATTCAACGTCAGGCAGCATTAGACAGGACTTTTCACTTAGCTGAAAGAACAGAGTTGCATCTTAAATCCTCTTTTCCTATTACAGCTCTTCCTTTTTTGTGAAGAACAAAGGAAAGGTTTTCTATATTATATGTAGATTTAATCGCACCAAGAGACAGTAAACATTTAGATCAGAAAAATCTTAACTCAAAAGGTTAGAAGTTAGTTTTCTTGACTTCCTGGTATTATGCATATGCATATATACAGTACAGTGGATTTTGCATGATATGAGGAGAAGCATGTGTGTGTCAGGTAGTACCTGGAGGCATCAAAGCTGTCGTAGGAGCCCACAGTGTAGTGTCTGAAGAGCTTCCGTCTGTCAGCACGGTCCGCTCGGGAATCTGCCAGATCACAGCAGAATGAGATCAATATTCACATCCTGTCTGTAACCAGTATCATCACCCTACAAATCAGTCAGTGTGGACAAGTAATGGGTCAGTAAAACTATTTCAGATGCTGCTGCATTGTCTCTGCTGCATCTTCAGGATCCAAAGCTCTAGAAAAATTTTGTAAAGTGAGAACTTCCATACTTAACCTCAAACCAAAACTGACAAGTGCTATGGACAAAAATGTAACATCTACTGAGCTCACATGTCAACATATGTGTCAAACAACATCTGCTGATGAAGACCGACTGATTTCTGATCTGTGGTCAAGGTCAGGTTTAGGCACAAAGACTACATGGTTACAGTTAGAGAAACTCATGGGTATAGTTCAGAGAAAACAATGACGACTGTGTTGGAAATGGGAAACACACTGCAGCCTCGACCATCCACCCCCGCCTCCACCCTGAGAGATTTTTCAGCACTAAAACATCATCACCACTTTCTTCATTGCTCATATTTCTCACAGTCACAGGAGGTCTCTGTGAGGTAAATATAAACATACTGTATGTCGTGTTCAGCATCTGTCATTTTTCTGATGAAGTCAGTCTCAGCATATCTCTCATAGTCCACTTGGGGGAAGAACAAGCGATAAACATGACACTGATTACATTATTTATTGCAAAGTTGCTGTGGTGAACGTGTTGGAAATCAGTTTGGAAACGTATTTACACATCCAGCTGATTCCCATTAATACTCATTTTGAATTGGTTTCTCTAAGTCTAATATTCAGTATGCTTTTTATCTCAGCTTGGATCTCCACCAAAAATCTTTCCTCTACTTTCTCTACCAGCTAATCTCTAACTTTATCTTTTTGAAGTTTGGTGCCTAGCTGTTGGTGTATAGTGGTTTTATCAGAGCTTTTGACCTGAATACAGGTGAGCTGTTACTAGTGAAAACAACGAGCTGAAAGATGGTAACATGCTGCAGTTTGGTGATGATTCACTTCAGGTTTGTTGTGTATCTTTCACATTACACACAGTCACACAGTGAGAATATACTAATATTTCTAAGTGTAACTAATTCAATAAGTTCCCTAAAATGCAGGTGACACTGGTTTATATTGACCTGAATCAACAGTAAATATCAGGTAAATTAAATATTTAAAGATAATTTGAGAATTAGTGATAAAGCTCTATTTAACATTTATAGAAACTGATATGAGTACTTAAACAAAGATCCAGAGGGTGGCAATATTGGCTAATAAATAGGGAAAAAGGAGACTTGACCATTTAACCTCAACACTCCCAAGGGTGTTTGTAACATGATGTACGCACAGAAGCAAAAGGCCTCAACTACTGCAACAAGTTTTACCAAATGTTGGCTTTTAATTGTTTTAGGATGCTTAAAACAGTGTCTTAGTCCTTCTTTGGCTTCAGACCTCCTTCATTTGTCTCTTCTTCCATCTACAGTTTTATTTAACAGGCACGTGCAGTAACTATAAACAATAAACCGTGTATTTTCATAGACTAAAGAAAGACTGTCGGCAAAGATTTGTATAAAAAAGTGTATTGTAGACACACACATGACCTCCAGAGTAAAGATTCCTCCCTCCATAGCCTGTCTCATCTCTTCGTCCTGTTCAGCACCACCTCCTCCCCCCTTTCTCCCCCCCTCTCTTCCCTTCCTTCACATACTCTCTCACACCAGCTGTCACACTTTCACAGAAACTCCATCTCCTCTGATCCGGCTTAGATCTTGTCATCTTTGCAGGAACATTTTTTTTTCTCTCCCCCCTGATTCAATGTCCACAGTGTCAGATTGGAGGAGGGAGGATGTAGATGATCAACCAACACAGATAAATTTAAAAAAGAAGAGATATAGCTCTGTTTTTTTCACAGGAAAGAAGAGGGGAGAAGAGAGAAAACATAGTTAATGTGTATGAAAAACAGGGGGATGGAGAGACAGAGAAAGAAAGAATAGCATATCCACAACATGGTCATACTCCATAGCAACTGCTATCTGACTGCAGCCAGCTGGTTTCTATGGTCACAGATCAATACAGATGGTGCATGCATTGTGTGTGTATATGTGTGTGTGTGCACATATGCATAACTGAATGTGAACGTATAGTATTCATATTTGCATGTTGTGTGAAAATATGCACATTACACTGCATCTGTATTTGTGTCTTTATTCTGTCAGCTGTTATACTGCAAGTATGTGTGTCATTGTGTGTGTGTGTGTGTGTGTGTGTGTGTGTGTGTATGTGAAGCATTGAATTGTGTCAGGCGTCTGGACCTCCCTGGGTTCCCTCCAGGTCTTTATTTTAACGTCCTCACCTCCTTTACTCGTATTTCACCTTACAGCAGGAGGGAGCAATGCGAGAATGAGATGGAGGAATTGATGCAACACATATTTGCCAAATGGGACATTACTCAGTTCAGCCTCGTTCTGAAACAACATCATTACCTGGAGTGTGATTTGTTGCGCAGCTGTATCACCTGTCACTGGAATTGTAATGGATGGCTCTGTTTTGTTTTGCTCAGATTATGTAATTTGCTGTACAGAAAGCTATTTATTCTGTAATCACTGCAATCTTTCTCCAGTTCTAATATGTCTTATCTGCATTTTCTGTTTATTCTATTTATTTTTATCACATTTATTTTATCGTGGCTTTAGGGATGCCAATGCTGACCTCTCAGGCTGTCAGTCCTTCAGATTCGTCCAACCTGAAATATGTCAAAAACTACTGGATGAAATGCCATTAAACTTTGTATGGACATTCATTTTCCCCAGAGGATAGAGCCTAATCACTCTGGTGATCCTCTGACTTTACCACTGCATCCACTATGAGGCTGAGACACTTTTTTGTTTTTAGTTAAACATCTAAACAAATATTGGATGGATTTACATGAATTTTGGTTCAGACATTCATGTTCCCCTAAGGAAGAACTCTAGTAACTTCAGTAATCCCTTGACTTTCATCTAATCTCCAATATTTTGGTTTTAGGACCAAATATTTGTGAGTTAAAATATTAACTCAGGACGTTCCCATCAGCCTCTGTTGTTGCCTGTGTTCAGTGCTTAATTACCAAATGTTAGCATGCCAAAATGATAAACTTTTACATCCACTAAACATCAGTATGTTAGCACTGTCACTGCAAACATGCTAGCATGCTAATATAGCCTCACATACAGCCTCATTCAGCTGGAATGGCTGCAAACTAATTGTTTAACACATGCACATGTCCATAAAACACTGTGAGACTCTTTAAAATAAAGATCAGTTTAAATCATTACTGAATTTGTAAATATAGTTTATGAGAAAATAGCTACAATTACTGCAAGACTTTGATCAACGGATTTTCAAATAGTCATTCAAGCACATTAAAAATGTCACTGATTTCAGTCAGCTCTTCTTTTTCAGTCCAATCAAATCAGGTACAGTGTCCTATTACTCCAATAATTAGCAGCCCTGAGGCCAGCTGATGCCTCACTCTCAGTACAGAATTTGGTTTTCTGAAAACATCAGATGGTGTTGACAAAGACTCTGTGGACAGAACTTTACATCGTCGCTCATCAGTCATTCATAGTCAGGTTAGCTGATGGATGACCATCCTAACTATCCTCAATCTGCCAGTGGCCATTTGTTCTGCAACACTAAGGAAATTCAGTCTTTTCCCCTTTTCATTGTAGCTTCTCTAATTCATTATGTATCATGAACTGCAAAAACGTACTTGGTCAGAGGCCCACACTTTTTTTCCTGAGCTCAGTGTGGCCGAGGGTTTACTATCAGCTCTGTTACACACAGAAAAGCATTCTCCTAAATCTGCAGCAGTTGCTTTCTGGTCTGAGAGACTGGTGCCCCCTGACACTGTATACCTGCTTAACTGCTGAGCTGTGTGTGTGTGTGTGTGTGTGTGTGTGTGTGTGTGTGTGTGTGTGAAGGCTGTTAGTTTCCTCATGTGTTTCCCATGCATAGCTCCTCAAGTGCTCTCAAGGGTCCAAACCTGAACCCTAACAAAGTGTGTCTAAGCAGGGCTTAATCCTGCTGCATCACATCTATTGAATTAGAGAGATTAGAAGCTAAAGGTGTTTAAGTTAAATCAGCACGTGTGAGTGTGTGAGTGCGTGAGTGTATGAGTGTGTGTGTCTGCGTGGGAGTTGTGGGGATGAAAAGGTAAAACCCTGATAAGTTGCACACTTCACATATGAGAGATGAGACAAGATAACTATCTTGACCTTGTGTATTATCGTCAAACTTTTTTGGCAGTAAAGTTATCCTCGGTCAGGGTTATCTGTTATATTCTCTCTGTAAAAAGATGATCCAGTTCTGCTAATGCAACTCCTAGTACCAGCTTCATGCACAGACATAGCAGAGGGCAGCAGGATGATGTGGGGACTTTGAATGGATGGTTGGAAGATGGATAAAAGCTAAACATGGCTCAGACTAACTCCAAACTTCCACTCCTCATTCTGCCAAATAATGCATTTCTCAGCTTCCTGTTATTTCCCCAATCAGCCACAACTGCTAGGCCACACGCAGGCTGTTCACCGCCTGTCTAATTGCAGCACACACACACGTGGCCTGTGGCCTTGGCTGAGGTCGCCTTTGAACAGGTCTCTGCAAGCCACCATACTGTGCTCCCATTTTCTGACAGGCTTTCTTTGCAGGCAGACCTGGGGGCATTTTGGATGTGGCACAGTGTGAGAGGGAGCTTCCTGCGCCAATGGCCTTGGGTTAGGCTTTACAATAAGCCACCCAGAAGAAGGCAAACAGCCAGAGAGAGAGAGAGAACAAGTTGCTCCCCATCTGTCTCTATCACTGCTGACATACTCCTAAGAGCAGGGAAGACTAAGAGAGTGGGTGGGTGTAGGGAGTTGACTCCAGCAACACTGTACTTTGTGATAATGTCAATAATTAAACACTGTCAGAGAACAGAATACCAGAGGATGAAGAAGATCGTGGACCAATGAAGTGAGTGGGACAGACAGAATGAAGACGGGTCTTTCTAAAACCTGCACCCTCTCACAGACGTACTGACAGCACTCACTACGAGCACAGCACAGAGGCTGGCAGCAGCAAGAGAGAGGGAGGCAAGGACAAGGAAAAATGTGATGTTTATGGGGGACGGAGCGTGCTGTGATATGTTCATTAGCTTGCACCCAGAGGACATCAGAGCACAGCTGACTTAGCAGGGCAGTGTAGTGCTTAGCTTTGTGCACCACAGCCTGGGGAGACAGAAAGAGACTGGGAGAAAGACACATGCAGCTCATGCACTGAAGAAAAAGAGGCCATGTGCCATCACTCTGCCTCAGGAACCTACAGCATTTAGCCTTAGCTTCTGCGCCCCCCCCCCCGCCAAACTGGGTGATGGCAAACAGTGCGTGTCCTACATAAGTCAATGTCCCACCTCCAACCGCCACACAGCCCCAAGTGATCAGACTTACAGCTCCTCTCCTCGGTGGCCTTGGCCGGGATCTCCTCCACACAGTCGGCTGGAAACCAGCCCACCTGGCCATGGGCGCTGCCCTCCCAGAAACCCCCCTCTCCGATGCTCAGAACTGGACCGAGAGGAGAGAGAGAGAGTGGGGGTGGGGGGGGTGGGGAGTTGGGAAAAGTGGTGAGAAGATAGTGAAAAATGACATTGGTTTCACAGCACATGATGAAAGAATAGAACACCAAGTCCCCAGAGATCATTTAAAGCACTTAGTTTAAATGCCACATTTAAATACTAACACTACAACATTAAAAGTATCTGCTCATACAGAGTCTCCTACAACTGAGGCCGACAGCACCCAGAGTGTGTACAGTGAGAAAAGCATGACCAGCTGTTAGGTGCTTAAAATACTGCAACACAAGAATATGACAATATTCATCATGAGGCTGATAAGTGGGACACATTATTAACAAAATCTGACTCCCAAATTTGTCAGAGGCTGTGATAAAATGTCATCATTTAACACTGTGAACTGCTGGAGGTCTCAACTGCTGCCTGGAAATGTTAACTTAAAAAACAATTCTTATCTAGAAATCCAAAGTCACTCTGTGTGAAGATGTTGAAGTTTTGTGTCCGTGTGTTTGGTAGAAGGTCTTTATCAGGGCGGCATCATCTGGACATTTTAAATATTTCAGTTTGTTTTATGTAGATAAAGATCCGTTTGTTAATGTGCTGCTGATTTCTAAAACCAAAGAAAAACAGTTTTGAAATGTGAGACCGATGAAACCTGACACACAGTATCTGAGAAGGAATAATTAAGGAATGTTGTACAGTCACAGTTTGTTTCCTTTGAACAGATTTCTTCCTTTAAAGTAGTTTAAAAGTTGGTGATGTTCAAACCCAACACTCCCTTGTTTTTTAATTAATCAGTAATCCATCAAATGGAAATATTCTAAACGTCTTTTACATAAATACAAATACATTTCCTCAAAGTTCAGCCTGACATTCCTGTGAATATTCTCATTCATCCAGGTCATAGTTATCTCAAGGAAGTTTTAATCCAGTCCAGTCCAGTTGCGTTCGATTAAAACTTCCTTGAGACAGCCTGACATTGTTTTGTATCTCTATCTCCACTAGATTCAAAATAAAGTTTTGTGGGTTGTGTGAACTGTGAGCTCGTTCATCACAGCCATAGACCTGCAGTGTGTCTGAAATGATCTTTATGTCTGTAGATGAGGAGGGTGTTTTTCCTCTGCATCTGTATTTAGACCCTGTAGAGCTGAGGGAGTCATTTTCATCAGATATGCTAATTTGCTGTCTGATTTCCAGTTGTCTCATTTTCAGAAACAATTATGAGATGAAGGCAGCAAATGAATCAGTGCCTTTTATTTGCTTTTCTGATTTTGGTATTCATCGTTCATCCTCCAAGGGAAGAAATTCGACTTTTCTCTCTCTTTATTTGGGGTCAGTGGTGGAGTGGAGTGTGCTTCAGAACAATTAGGAAGCACTTTTACTTCATTTCACAGCTTTAGCTACTTGTCACTAGTAGTTGCTTTGCAGATTCAGATCATTAATACATGATAAAATAATAAAATCAATAAATAATTTTACAATGTAGTATTTTATATTAAGGTACAGAGCAGCATGATACCACTGGTTTGGCTGCAGGGTCACACGTCTGTACGTAGGTGTGTATGTGTATTCCTGACTTGCTAATACTTGAATAACACTGGTTGTCCTGGAGGTTGAGGCTGGGACTCTGCTTTTGACTCCTTCAGTACTCAAACAAAACAGTAAACCAGACAGACCAGAGTAAACCAGGGTTACTCTCTGTCTCACCTTTGACCCTGTCGCTCTTGTAGAGGTTGATCTCTCCCTCAGCCTGGGCAGTGTAAGGACGAACCACCACAAAATGCCTCCCAGGAACTGCACTGTACAGCTTCCTCCTGGTGCCTACTGCCTCACCATGACTGCTGGGACTGAGAGAGAGAGAAAAAGGTCAGGTCACTGATCAGGACTGGAGGTTAAAGCACAATTACAAAAGTTTACATGTTGTTTGTTCAATAACAGAAACAGCTAATTCAACAGTCCTGCAGGAAACCACAGTTTGGATGAATTCATTAAGTCGTAGTTTGTGGTGGTGTTGAGTAATTTCGTTTTCACACCTGCTGCTGCATTAGTTACAAACTCTGCAAAATTATTTTACGTGGCAATGCAAAAATGACATGTGAGATTAAGCAGAAGCCACGTCGAACTTTTTGTAATTCATAAAAACGGCTGTAAAGAATGTGTAGAACACAAGAAAATATTTGTGTGACATTCTCATACAGCGTGGAAAAGGTGTTTTATCTAACTTTAAAGCTACTTCAGGAGAAACACTGAGGGTTAAATGGTTGACAACATTTCAAAGTACCTGGCTTAAGTAAAAACCTCTGACAGTCTAAAATAATAAGAAAGGAACATTATGAGCTTCCCCAAAATTAGCATTAACAGCAGAGGCTGTTAAAGGTTTTTGTCAGTTCGTCCACCCCCTGCACATACACAACACACATACACACACACACAGTACAACCGCTCATGCAGGGCTACGCTGTATTCATGCATATGGATGTACTTACACACATGCGTGCGTGCGCACGCACACACACACAAACCAATTATGCAGAGGAGACACTCAGAGGCCAGCAGGCACGTGTCTTGCTGTAGTAAGTGGGGCAGAATATGGGCTGGCTCTGACCCACAGAGCTGCAGTGGCTTCTGGGTAGGAGACAGGACATGCTAAAGACCTCACAGACTCCACAAGAGGATCGGTGTGATATATGAACACTCAGCTCCTGCAGAGACAGTCTGACTCTGAGCTGGTGAGACTGAAGCTGCATTTATATGTTTGTGTGTAAAATTTAGTCATAAAAAGTAGCATCGAAACAAAAGTCATCTCCATCGCACCCTTACTCATTCATGGAGCAGAGATGAGACCACAGAGAGGATGACAGTGGAGCTGGATGATACCTGACATGATAATGTGGCTCCACTTAGTGGTCAACCTCCATAACAACATTTACCACAACAGATGGAACGATAAATTGCCTACAAAGACAATTTAGTGTAGTAGTATGTTATTTTATAGAGAGTAAGTCCTTGAAGGTGTGTGATTTTTGTTTTAAAAAATCAGCAGCTTGCTTGATTAAAAACTTGATTAAAAAGCTGCTGTAGTTTTATTTTTGATAAATAAAAACATGTCTGAATTGAGGTATCAAGCTAAACAGTTGCAACTGATAAATTAAAATCTTTTTGTCATATAAAATAAAAATGGAAGATAATCTTTAACATGAGCTTAGAACTGACACATGGAGAGAGAGACAGAAAGAGTCAGGAGCGAGAGATAAAATCACAGCGTAGGAAAAACTAGGAGATTAAAGAGAAAGAAGGGAACAGAGTGCAGGAGTGAGGGATGGAGAGAGAGCGAGAGGAAGGAAATGGTTTTTTCAAGTAAGTGGGTCACCTTGTCCTGTAGACTGCGCTCCTCCTCCACCTTCACAGGCCTTTGGAGAGCTAACCCCATTCAATACCTAGTGAGACTGCTCGCACATTTTCCAAGGGAAAGCCATGGACAAAACTGCAACTGTGCACTCTGAGCAGCTCCAAATACTGAGAGGGATAATACTGTAGTATTCAAACACAGCAGTTTAAAAAGCGTGGTGACTGCTCTGTTTGATGGCTGGTGTCTTGCCTTGTAATAAATTGTAGAGTACAACTCTGATCTACCTTTTTACTCTGTGAATGCATCATCATGTTGGTCAGCCTCACTCATATTATAATTATTCTGAGTACAAGTTGAGTGTATTTTTGAACCTTAATAAGAATTAGATTTTTTCCACCACTAGCATCATGTCTTCAGCTTTTATTCTTTGGAAAATGCTGATATTTATTTTACTGCTGAACTATAAAAACACTCAACATTACCAGGTATAAGGTAGGATTTCAACTACACAACTCCAACAGAACATACAATGACACTCTCTAGTTTAACTCTAACCCTCTACAGAGAGACTCTGCAGTTGATATTAATCCCATTAAAATCTGATGAACATTACTGATTAACAGTAATTTAACTTTGTAGCACAAACCCTTTGTGACATTTTCCATTCCTGATATTGACCCTGTGTTGATTCAATAATGAAGAATAAGCACAAGTCAATTTTGTGGTGGACTAAGACAACACATGGGTTTAATTAAGACATCTATTTTCAAGCAGGAACTAAAAATAGAACCCAAGATCTATTTTCACTGATGTGGGCATTACATAACCCTCACACATCTCCTCTACCCCAGCTCCTGTGCTTCACACAACAACAACAGCTCAGAGAGACTTCAGCTTAGAAAGTTCAATACACGTGCTGTTTTATCAACATTGGATTGGAATAACAGTAGTCATATCAAGTACTCCAACACTTTAATACTGCAGTTCCATAAAGTTCAAGGACTTGGTAACAAAACAAAATCAAAGCAGCAGAAGCAGAGATGTCCTCACTTCCAATCCAAAGTATGGGTCATGCTCTTAAGTATTGGATCCTACAATTCCCATAATGCACCCTAAAAGTATCTGTCATGTAAACGCCCACATCTGTCAAACTCCATGCTGCAAGGCTGCAGCATCAGCTATCAGTTGAGAAGACGTGATCTCCAAGCCCAAGCTGAGATAGAAAATGTGCTTTTATTCTGAAAATTAACTAAGAATTCTCACACTCATGCTGCAAATTTTTACACAACTCATAAAAGCTTCTTTTCATACACAGGAACAAGTCATCATCCATCGCTGCTGTGGGACTGTTCTAAATATGTACTTGTTGGTACAATGATGTGGGAGAAGCATTTCCCACTAAACCACTTCAGATTCAGATGAAACGGTCTACAGGATCAGCAGGTACCGACTGAGATGGAGAAACCGTCAGCCATGTTTTCCCTCATGCTTTTTTTTTTTTTTTGGCAATTACCCAGGTGGCTTTGAGGTGCTAATTAGACAGTGTTGATTAATACCAGCTGTGCATAATTTGTGCTATTATTGGATGATCACCCGAGACACGGAGAGAGAGGGAGAGTGGGAGAGTGGGGGAGAGAGAGAGAGAGAGAGACAGAGAGAGAACAGTGCAGACACAAATACAGTACAATCAACATTTACAGTGCAGTAATGTGATCATGCTGTACATGTTCTCAGAGGTGAGAGAGCGAAAGAGACAGGAAGACAGAGAGAGACTATAACCCCATACACACCTGGTCAAATCTGGATCTGGCTCTGGAAAAGCACCTGTTAATGCAGGTGTACTTGCAGAGTCCAGACCAGATCTGGAGCTGGTCTGGCTCACATTGAGATTGGATCTCAGCAGGTGATAGAGATGATAGACAGACAGACAGACATGTGGTGGATGTAACCTGTACACTTTGGCCACATTTTAAAGCTGCATTAACTGATTTTTTGAGTGTTTGCAGAACAAGCTGTGAACACAACACTGACAGAAAAAGTCCAACGTTCACCCTCCTTTGAGCTCTGGTATGTTCACCAGCTAGCTGCTAACTTTGTCTGTCTGTTGTTTGGTGTTGGGCAGGTGGTGTACAGAAGATTTATCAAAGCTTTTTCAGTGAAAACGGAGGTGAAATGAGGTCGGTGAGATGGGAACTGTGGGTCAGAAAACCAAAACAATGATCCAAAATAGGCTAAAAGGCTGAGTAGAGCTGGAACTGCAGAGTTAGGTGATGCTGTTACTATGAGCGTCATCTTTCATCATCTGATCTATTATTATAATGAATGTATATATAAATATTATACATAAATAATTAGTGCAGCTTTACGAAAATAAATGCCAAATGAGTTGAAAAAACTCTTTCTGCTTAAAAAAATCTCTACTTGACTTTACTTGATTAATATATTTGGTATACATATTAATTCAGAAAGAAGCCTTGCTTTAACACTATCAAGTATATATTTAGTATATATTAACTTTAATGTTTTTCTCCTGCTTCAGTTTAATGAAACAGCATCTTGTTTGTGTTACAAGCTTTTCACAGTTTATTACTGTCTTCAATTTTATTTTTTATTTTTTTGTAAATGTTCCTTACACTATTGAATCTGTGTCATTTCCTTGGACATATGTGCTTTGTTGTTTGGAGTGTTGTATATATTTGAAGCGTGCTGTGTGTATATTGCTTCATGACTGAATCAAATCAAATCAATCAGGGGAATTTTATAATCTTGTCAAACTCACAGAGGAAATCTTCTCTGTGGTGTAATTTCATTGAGTTTACAGTATTAATCTTGATTTCTTCTTCAGGCCTTCATGATGCTTCAGACTCACAGTGAGTGATTTCTAGATGTGATGCTGCTGGTGCTGACCAGATGACAGCTGTCCTGGACCTCAACAGTACAACACTTGTGATTTATTGACATCTGATCTCTGAGAAAGTCTACTGTGACTGTCTCCTTCTGTTAAAACTCAGACTGACTGTTTTCAGCGGGGAGCGATCATCAACACATTTTTTATTGTTAAAAATTAAATCACTCCCAGTCCTCAGTCATCTGCAGATCAGTCAGTCAACATGAGAAACTCTGCAGCACTGTGCTGTATATTTCAGTTTTTATAAATAATGTATGTTGGAGCCTTGTGACAACAATGGTTAGGCTGCACTGGTCCTTCCTGACTCTGGACACATCTCATTTCTTACCACATCTAGCTGGGAAGCTGTTGCCATGACGCCCTGGGGCTGACTGACAGCTGTCACTGCATGCTTGTTTGTGTGTGTAGGTATGTGCATCTGCAGGCGAGTGTGTGGGCTCACATGGTGCATGTGGGTTACATTTCTAATAAATGACACGTCAAGCGGGAGCAAGGGGGTGGGGGGTGGGGGGGTGCCACAGACACATTGTCATGTGTGTGGGCGGAGGTTGGATGGTGGATGGTGGATGTTGGATGGTGGGTAGGAGGGGGGATTATGGGTAGAAGAGAAATGAGGAAGAGCGGACGAAAAGCACCAGCAAAGAGAGAAAATGCTGGAATTAGGGGCTTTAAAGGGCAGCTGGGTGGGAATGCATGGAAGAGCTCTGACAGTCAAAGTTCACACTGAAATGTGTCGTGAGCTGTATTTATTAAATATAAATGATGTTTAAAGAATTTTTAAACTGCACTTGTGTTTGATAATGAATGGGTTTTAAAAATTAGGGCAATTATCCATCCATGGTGCCTCAGGAGCTGAGCACACAAATAGGTCTCAGTAAAAGTCTTAACCTGAATCCTCTACAAAGACTTTATGAAGGATCTACTGTACATATGTGCAGCAGAGGTCGTTAAGAGAAAGGTTACGTTACTGTCAGTGTGAGTAGATCCTGTGAAAAGGCCAAAACCAACAATATGTTAGTTAATCTCTCAACTCTTTCAGACATATCTACAATGTCTGTGGCTCTCAGCCTCAGGACCATTGGTTCATACTGCAAATGTAAATGTAAATAATTTACACTCAGCATATACAAATTAAAAAAAACAACTCAAGTAACTAAAACATCTGGTTAATCTGTTGCACATTTTTCTGACCAGCTTATTTGTTGTAATTTTTCCCGTATTTATTCAGTGCAACTAACATCATTATTTTCACTGCTGTATACTTTAGACCACACACACACACACACACACACACACACACACACACACACACCCCTGAAAACTACCAACAAATTTCATTAATAAAATTACTAAAAGGAATATATCACTGCCAGACTTTGACCAACTCCCTACAAAGACTTACACAATGTTTTACTAAGCAGCCATGTACTGACCCGACTCATATTCTAAAAGAAAAAAATATATCCACAGATTTGCAACTTATTCAGGGGTAAAACGATTTCCCACAGCTTTCTCTATTATTTGGACAAAGACAGCTGCATTTCTAACTCTCAGAGGAATATTGAAGTGTTATTACTTCCTGCTTGTGGTTATCGATTTAATCATTTCTCCAGATGATTAACAACATCAGAAAACAGTGAAAACACTCATCACAACATATTTTTTTTCTGACCAATGGTGCAAAATTCAACAGATAAAAGTAAAAAATACAGTAGAAAGTTCTAATGTGGAAAAGTAACTCAACTCATTAACTGATTATCAAAATGGTTGTAGATCAACGTGACTTATCAACCAATCAACTTATTGCCTCAGCTTTAATTATGAGCTCATGCACAGTACAGCTGCAACTAAGTCTTATTCCTTCTTTTTTTTTAGCTCTAACAAACTCAAAGATTTACAATGAAATAAAACTAAGAGAAGCAGGAAATTCTCACATTTAAGCTGAAATTCAATCTCTTTTTAAAAATGTTCTGATCAATTAATCAAACAAGGTGATTTGATCATATTTCTCCAAGTGAAATACTGACACTGTTACAGAATGACCATGATTGTCCACCAGATTGTCCATGAAAAACTGATCAAGCATGAGTGGTTACATGTGTCTATAAGGATTTAGATGAAGCTCAGCCATGTGTTGTTCTATTGGTTGTCAAATCAAAGTCACTGAAACAAAGCTGGAGGCTACAACATTATATTATTCTAAAGCTATGAAACACCAGCAGAGCAGATCTGAGGACAGCGAAGTTCAACACGTTTCACTCCTTAAGATTCTGTACTGAACCACTGTCAGTCCACAAACACAGCTCTACTGTCGACGATCAAACTCGCTCTCCCCCTCCAGTTTTTTGGTGAAGTATGTCAAAAGACATGATAGTGATGTTCATGTTACTGCTGAAGCAAAGGCAACTGTCCTCCCCCGTTTCTCTGCCCCTTCTTTCATCTCCTCCGTCACTTGTCTTCCCTCAACTCCGTCCCCTCCACCCTCGCTCTAAACTGCGCTTTTATTTTCTCTTCTTCGGCGGCCTCCTCCTCCTCTTTCTGCTCTTCATCCTGTCTTTATTCTACTGCTCAGTCTTCACATCTTTTCTATAATGTACAGTGCATCTCTCCTCTCCTCCCTCTCTCCTCGACGTTGGACAGAGGAGAGGCCTTCTGAAATTAATGGTGGTGTTGTTGCAGCAGAGTGCTTCCAAATGTGTCCATCTGCCAAGGAAGAGGGGGAGGAGGAGGGGGAGGAAGAGGAGGAGGAGGCAGAGGAAGAGGCCAGAGAGCATGTGTCTTAATCGGGACTGACAGTTACATCAAGATAAACGCCTGTCACACTTTAATCCTGCACTGATCACATGGTCTTGTACACACCACGAACACAACCACACAGATATACAGACACATACACTGTGGTGTTTCTGAATGAACTTACACAGGTGGGGGTGGAAACACACACACATACAGACCTGAAGTTGGAATCAGCAGGCTTAAAGCAGGTATCTAAAGTGTTACATACTGTATATATAAACACTCGCAGAGCATGTGCAAAGTGTCTATGAACAACCATAGCAACGGTTGCCATAGCTACTGTGGGAAGCCGGAGTCTTTTTGATGGCACGTTTCCCAGAGGAACCCATCATACATCACCTCACATGGAGGATGGTGGGATAGGATGTATACTGTACATACAGTTAATGAAGACACACAGTGTGACACCAGAGCTCTGAGGAAACAGAAACACAAACACACACACACACACACATACACACTGGGGGCTCTGAAAGGCTCTTAAAGGATAAGTTCTCCCAGGTTTATAACGACAAACATATTCCTCACTTCACTCCATCCCAGGTCAGGGTCCACTGTGACTAAAACTCCAACAGAAACTTGTCTTTCTGGAAACAGTGTCCCCAGAACTCTGGATGCCATGATCTGTGAATTCTCTGAGTAACGAGGACACTGTTTCTACAAAGTGTTACTACTGACCCCAGATTTTGTAGTTTCATTTATGCAGGAAGTGTCATTCGTTGCATTTACATGGTGTACTAAAGTAACCAGAAAATTCAAGAGAAACTGAGTTATGCAGGCAATCAGAGAACATACATGATTACTGTGCACTGGTAATGTGGATTTATTGTAAATATGTGTTTACGTGGAGAAGGTTAGTAATCAGAGGTCTGACCTAGCTTTCTTAATTTAACTACAATACATTAGTGACTGTGTCAGGGCAGACAGACAACAGATAAAGACTGCTCTTCCTTATAACGCCACATTTACTGTCCAGACACGGCAGTCTTCTCAATCTTATCAGTCTCATCAATTCATAACTCTTAACTCTTTGTTTAAGGTTAGTGACGGCAGCAGGTGTACTCGGTACACTTTATATATTTTACAATTATTACTCACCTCCATAACTTCATCCATGAAATACATGACAGACCAATATCTCAAAACCTGGACAAATGAAACTAAAAGCTATCCACATGGCTTGGCACTGTTGTAATTTGGGTGAACAGACCGCTAAAAGACAGAGTATCCTCTTCCGTCATCAGACTTGTAGAGATCTGAAAGAAATCTTCTCTATTAGTATCATTTTACTCTGTACTTTTTTTTTTTCAAACCGGGACTACTTGGGTGTAGAAGTGAGGCTGGCGGTGTCTTTAGCAGCCAGCAGCAAAGAGCCGGTTCTGACCTGATCACAACTGGGCTGGAACTCAACAGCAGAAATATTAACCCAGTAAAATATCTATGAGTCATCGTAGGCTCTGACCTTGGGTTAGTCCCAGCCTGGATCTTGCTGAAAGAAAGAGTAGAAACCTACTGGACGAGACAGTGTATTTTATTCTAAACGTCATTCTCACCCTCTTTTCCACTCCTCAAACACACACACACACACACACACACACACACACACACACACACACACACACACACACACACACACACACACACACACACACACACACACACACAGCTCTCCACTCTCCACTCTCCTAGTGTGTTTCCAGACACTTTCCACCTGGGCTGGCGCTGTGAGGCAGACCACATGAGCCTCCTCCCAGCGGCTGAGGGAGGGTGACAACTCCTCGCCCCCCCTCCCATGGTCCGGACCACCACGGTGCCATTGGGGCTGCGCCTGGGCATCTGCTGGAGCAGCTGGGGTGACGAGCTGCGGTGATGTAATGCTGAGGCCAGGCTGGGAAGTGACCCTGCTGGGGGCCCTGTGCGGGTGGGGCTGAAGCGTGCTGCTGCAGATGGGGGGCAGTTGCCGGGAAGACCGTTGCTGCTGCTGGTGCTGACTGACTGTTGGGTTGTTGTCGCTGTTTGGCGCGGGAAGACCCGTGGGCGCTGATAGCGGAGGAGACTGGCTGTTTCGCTGCTGTTGTGAAGATGGACCCAGCTGACGTTTGGAGTAGGCTAGACCTCGCGGAAGAGAGCTGCAGAGGAATAGCAGGAGAGAGGAATGAAATTTTCTATCTATCTTTAACAATTTTATTCAGCATCTTTGCTCTTTTCTGGTCCTGTCATATTGCATTCTAGATCAAGGTTAAACTGTGGCTGAAAGTGGCACGAAAGAAATTAAAGTCTCAGCTAAATACAAAGTCCAGTCAAGTCGAAAGTGACCTACAGGCGAAATAGCAAAATTTTGGAAGAAAAAAACAAGAAAAACAGTTTTGAAGAAAATTCACGTGTTCGCTTCTGCTGGAATTTGCAGATGACATATGTGAATCAGGATAAATGTCCAAGTGTCATGTGTATGGGAGCAAAGTAAAGCACTGACAGAATTTCAAGTGTCAGCTAGTGAAAGGTGCTGAAAGTTTAAAGAATTAGATAGTGATCACTCCAAAAAAACAAGAAAACAACACATGCAAAAAAAAAATACAAAAGACTGAAACAAGAAGAGGCTCCTGTACAAATACATGTCAAACTACTAATGCACGTTCAATTACAATTTTGACTTATTTCTATAAAATGATTTACCCATTTTACATAAACATTCCTTGTAAAGAAGAAGTGAGTTTAAAGGTTTGTTCCTTGACCTTGGTAGGTCAGACCTTCTCCCTTTAATCTGAGAAGTTTCCTCATCAGAGGACAATATTATGTATAATCCGCATTACAGTGGACATATCAATGCATGACAACACTTCCTTGTCATCACTGAGGCGCTGCTACTTCAACCTCCACAGCAGCGCTCACTCTGTGTGAGCCGCTGTCCTTGAGTGATGCAGGGTCCGTCTCCTGAACTCTCAACCACTACTGAAAATGTCCCACTGACCTTGGACCAAGTCAAAACATGATTTGCTACATTTTCTAATAACAACTGCATCATTTGTCAGGTGAGTGGACTCAGTGTAAAGGTGAAGCTGTGGTAGCTGTGCTCTGAATTCAAAACTAGTAATTCTGGTCTTTCCAGCATGAGCACTGTTCTGCAGTGTAATTGCAGCATGTTCCTGCAGCGCTAATATGGATTAAACCATGAGCTGTCCAACACTGGGAAATGCTCTTTTTAAGTCCAAGAATTCTAAAATCATCTACACCGGCTACCGTCACAGGGAGCTTGAGTCTGTCCCTGCAACACAGCATCTGCAACAACATGTGAACTGATTGAAACCATCATTTTAACACATGCACACAAAACCTGTTTACAAATCTAATGGTCAGAATAAATGTTAGGACTTGCACTTAAGCAGTGTACATATAAAACATCCATTGAAGTGTGCACCTATCAATGCTCTACATGCAGCGTGTCTAACAAACCTGCAGAGTTCCCACATAAACTCTGGATCTTGAACTCTGGTTCCTGCTGTTAGCCTTTGTAGTGACTATGAATTGTGGTCTTTTATATTGTCAGTCAGTGTCAATCAGACTCTCAGCAGTGTGTCATCCAAAGCTATTGTACAGCAGGCTGGCTTGTCACCACAAGTGCTTAGGACAGAACCAACAACAAAACATTATGCTTCACTAATTGCAAACACAGACTCCACCTTCAGCCTACACTAAATTAAAAAGTTGTTGCCTTTCCAATTGTCTGTTTGCCTCCAGATCAGTGTTAATACGACTGGCAGATGCTACACTGGAGGCTCTCACCTGTTCTTGTTTTCATGCTGTTTTTTTGGATCGAATCTTGATTATTGGATGATAGAAAGTATAAAGGCCCAGCATGCTTCTAGAAATGCTGGTCTGATGAATCGAACAGCTCTGAAAACCCTTTCAGTTTCAGCGTCCAACCATGTCGACTTTCTGAAACGGCAGTCCAACATTCACATCCATGGCTAGCCGTGACTGTCAGCTGTGCAGGAACCTTTTTTCTCTAGCTCTTTTTCATTTGTTACACCTTCAATATTTTGTCACAAATACATGCAGCAAACATGGGAAATTTAAGCTTTTAATTGATACCAGTCTGCCCATCCACCATTTCACAAACACTGACTGTACTCCTATGTCATGTTGTTTATGTCCTCTTGTGTCTCCTCATTTCTCAAGACACCCGCCAGGTGTTTCTTTGTAAACTGCTACAACAACACTACTACTTCTAAAATAACATTCATTTCCATAGTGTGATAAATGAAAATCAACTATGTGATGACAGGGCCTGTTGTATATCTGCAGCTGTGATGGACACACTTTCTATTCCAGCCATCCTTATGTGTGCAGATGCTGTGAAGATTAAATAAGCGTTAATAATTCTGGATTGGATCTGTGAGACTGCTGATATTCTGATGCTCATTAATTCCACTAGCTGAACACACACTGTACAATTAGCATGATAGGGGTAACTGTGCCACACTTGCCATTGTTGTATTTATTCTCAGGAGCACTTGGTCACACTTTAATTAGTACATGTGTTGACCACTGGCCTCTCAGCATGATTGGGCAGTTAAACTCACCGTGTTTCTCCACAAGTTTCCAGTGATGGGGGATTACTGACTGAGAGAAGACAACGTGAAGCAAATTAAGAAAGCGACTCTTCTTCTCCTTTTCAATGCTTACTCACATGTAGTGAAGCGTTTCTACTGTAAAGCTGCTGCTCGCTGTGATACATGCTCTGAGTCATAGTGAAAGAAAGAAGATAAAACTTTGATTACAGCAACAATCTCCTACATCTTAGTTACCTGGATATAAAACAAGCTCTATAGTGACAGCTATAAGCCCACATCTTCTATATAATGAACAAAACAACGTGGGAATATAGTCGTTATATTACCACCATTGTGCAGTGAATAATCATCCACACAGTTTAGCTGTGGGTCTGTCTTTATTTTACTGTATTTGAAGTCTATTTAGCTATTTTAGAGGTAGCAGTTTACCTTCCTCACTGTTTTTTTGTGATTCATGTGTAGTGAATTCCTCGTTAAGATTAAGTCCCTATATTCATCCGTCCATCCAATCAAAAACACAATACAGTCTCATCATGTTTGATATATCCATAGTGCAATTTAAACTAAACTAAACTATAACTCAGGATAGAAGACATATAAACAGCTTACCTTTTGTTCTGATGTATTTATTTTTTTCTCTCAGTGATGTCAGACTTGCCAGGAGACTATGTACACACATGCCTTCTATTCATCCATCCATCATCCTCTATCGATTGGGCCTTCTCCTGCTGTTGTGTACCGTCTTGTCATTTTTTCTTGATCAATCCATCAAAATCTAATCTCTGTAGGCCCCTCTCAATACTGGACAGCTAAAACCAATATAGCACATAAATGTCTTCATGCACACACACACAGTACAACAGCGCAGACACTACGAATATTGAACTGAGATTGGTGATTGGCCGGCTTCCATCACAACCTCTCCCTCTGACCATCATTACTTCTTGATTATCAGCGTTACATGAGCAGAGCTGAGTTCCTCTGGCCCCCACTGGCTGCACCACACTGTCAAGCTAGACAGTAAAGGAGGTTGTATGTTCCCCATGGATACATTCCTCCATTACATTATGAGAGAAACTTGAGCCTACAACTGCCGCCGCCAGCTCTCCTGCAATTCACGACAGTGCAGGGAGGCAGGGCAGAAGGGCCTGCAGCCATTCAATAAGCATCTCCTGATTATGAGTTGATTAATACAAGCGGTACCAGGATAACTGGCCTGTTCCTGCTCTTCACTTCTTGGCAGCTGGAACATCTGAAGGGGGATTGCTGAGTCGTATCACTTTCCAGACTAATATCTCAGACCTCTCTCTCTCCGTCTACCTTGAGGCGGTGTTGATGAAGAAGAGAATTTTACAACATCTAATGAGCTAGCACATTTAGGAGCTACCAGGCTATCGTGTGCCTCTGAGGTGTGTGTGTGTGTGTGTAGCCTCAAGCTGAGTGGGGCTAGTTTCACTTCTTCAGCTAAATGCAGCCACTTGCTCAACTTCTTCTCTAAATCTCCTGCACACACAATCACTGACACAAATTAATTATCAGTAAAATGGGGTGTAAATTAAAACAACAGACATCTTATGTAACATGGAAAAGCAATCAGTGGAATCTATAATTAAATGTCTTGAAACACAGAATCGTGGAGGTCAGAGGTCCTGGAAGCACTCAGCAGAGCTAAATGATGGTGTTGACATTATGCTAATACACTAAGCTGTTAGAGGAAGACTCAGTACTGGACTCAGCGGTTTAGTCTGTGCCAGTGTGATGTGTTTCAATCATTAAGTATAATCAAGGTTGAAATGTGTGTACTTCTCAGTTCATGGATGTTCCTTTGTGAAAATTTAGCACACTCCAAGATTCAGTTGTTTCATTCTGCAGATTTAAACTCATTACATTTTTAATCCAAATGTACAGACAACACAACAACCAGTAATCACACACCAGTTCACATAACCCCAGTTTTTCAGTCCTGGCAGCCAGAGAGCAGCACACACCAGAACACACACATCTCTGAATGTTCCTGCACCAAGAGAGAGAAATGGATATTCATCAGGAAATAGCTTGCCTTACTAATTTCCTCATTCATTTTTTTATTCGTTCCTCAGCATTTATCCCTTTATTCAGTGAAGAGATGACAAAAGGAGAGGAGACCTGGGAAATGTGCAACAAAGCAAGCGTGACGGGGGATATTTGAGGTTCATAGTCCAGCACCTTAACCACCTTACTTTATGCTGGTCAGCATAAAACATGGAAAAGAAACTGAGTAAAAAATAAGTTTGGATGTTCTGGTGAAAGGAGGGCAAGGGAAGACAAGGAGAAAGTTCATCAGAGCTACAGCTGCTGAAACCCGATGAAGTCAAAGTGTAAAATAACAGCCTCTCTCGTCACATTGTAATTTGTGAACTGCTTTTGGACAATTTAGTTTTTAAAATTGTTTCTCATGTAGTATCAGTGTGGTCCAGAGTCCAGGTGTAAAAACAAACATACCTAAAATCATTGGAGCGAGGCTGACGGGCGGCGGCTGAGTCAAACAGCAAATGATTAGCATCATTAAACAGTACACACCTATGATTTCATCTCCTCACTGTTAACAACAACCAATGAGTCATGATGACAAATCATAGTTATTATCAGTTTGTAATATGCGTTCCGCTTTTGATGACAGAAGCGAGGAGGACAGAGTCTGTGACAATGTCAATGTGCAACAGAATCTCTCTCAGGTAGGAAATCTTTTGCTTCCTGTCACCAGTATGGATGGATGGGATGGATGGATGGATGGATGGATGGATGGATGGATGGATGGATGGATGGATAGATAGATAGATAGATAGATAGATGGAGATGAATTTTCTGTTGATCTTGTGAAATTAGTCACTCAGATCCAGAACTTCGACAATATGTTTTATTTGTTCAGGTTGGGGGTGTTGTTGTTCCTTTCATGCCATCAAACTTAATTATTAAAGGTAGAAACTTATTTTGGTTTGACCATCATTGCACATTGGGAGGCGTGAATAGTGAAAATCTCCATCACATGAAGCAATTCAGTTTAAGTCAGTAAAACTGGTGCAACTGGCTACTGTCCTCGTCAGATGGCACAATTAAAGCGGTGCATCTACATGGGTTTGTTGGATATAGTTTAAAGTACACTGTAACTGCTACAGTTTAGTTTCTCAAGTTCCCAACTGAAGAGGAAATGCTTTATGTTTAAAATAAATTTTAAAGATTTAAAGCTGCTAGGAAAATTCTTCAGCCAGAGGCTTGGCAACTGTTAAACTCTATGCCAGGTTGATGGCTTCTCTCAGCCATGGAGTTAAATTCTGATACCTATAATGTTCTTATATAGTTGTTCTAACACATTTCTGTTGTGGCTGAAGACATGCTCTTGAAACCTGGAGACTGTTTTCTCTTGGTAGACATACCAAATCACACCTATTTACAGCCTTTTTGTTTCAGTTTCTGAATTATAAAATATGTTATTTACTCTGCAGTAAAATTCCTACAATGAAACGAGAAAGCTGACAAGAAAATTCATACAATTTATAAAAAAATCCCTGATACAATGCTTTGCCTGTGTATGAGATGACAGATGGGTAAATTACTGTTATAGCAGACACAACACAGTCAGTGGTGGCGCTGAAATGGCGATGATTCGCGGTTCCGAACCTCAATTTACTGCTTGCTGCAGGTATTTATAGTTTTATAGTGTTTTTTAATGTTTTTTAATGTGAAAATGCACTGAATTCAGGGATTGATTTCAGATTATTATTATTATTATTTTTATTGATACTATGTCAAATTCATCTGGACGATTACTGATTTTACTTTTATTAACATTATGACACCATATGCAGTGATGAAACTGTGAACACAATGTATGTCACTGCAGAGGAGTCTAGTGATGGACAGTTCTGTCACTTTCAGGTTTTGTCATCTGGGCTGGAAACCTCTTGGTCTCTGGTCTGTCCAACTAGAATTCCAGCAAGCGAAGCTGAATGGATCTGATTTAACAGCCTTCAGCGTAAATTCTGCAACACTGCAAACATTACAGGCGCCAAATCAGTTACTACAAACATTTAAATATAACATATATTATTTACATCATTAATGCAGAGCTGGAAAACCAGTGGGAAAGAATAGAACAGAATGTGATTATTCATTGTAA
The DNA here is from genome assembly GCA_033238685.1 of Lates japonicus. Classification (NCBI taxonomy): domain Eukaryota; kingdom Metazoa; phylum Chordata; class Actinopteri; family Centropomidae; genus Lates; species Lates japonicus. The sequence continues at coordinate 49,361 of BRZM01000809.1, forward strand.
ATATTACTCTATTACTCTTGTGCTGTTAAGTTAATTTATAGGTTCTGGTACCTGAGGGCATCATTGATACCATCATCATCATTAATGGACCCAGGGACCTTTGCACATAACTGAACTTATTCCTCATGTAAATTACATTGAGCCGCGGGTTTAATGTAACATCTCTCTTCATCTAATGCAAGCCATTGCAACAGCCCTATTAATCCAATAAATCCTACTTTTTAGTGCAGTGGTGTTTCTTCATGAAAACATTACTATAATAATATAACGGAGTGAACCTAGAAAGCTGTCACGTCAGTGGATTATATTCATTCCTACAGGATCCAGGTTTTTGGCACCTTCCCCCGCCTATAGGCTACACAGCCAGTCTCTGTCTTCATTGAGAAAATAGCGGCGGATGAATCAAAGCGTCAAACCACCAACATGGTTTCACACGGGCAGATGGATGGGCTGTTTGGGATTTCCCTGTTGGTGAGGGAACGGCATTAGTCATGTCTATAGGTGTTTTCTCCTTGGAGTCCCATTTTCACCGCTTTCTCTGTGTGACCTAAAGCTAGTCGGTGCCGCGCTGCCTTCTTTTTCTTTTCGTCCGAACAGGCACAATTTCGGATTATTCGTCTAACCTAAATACGCTCCAACCTACCTACATCCTCATAGCGGCAGTTAAAACAATCCTCAAGGATGCTGACACTTTCCACACAGAGATAAGGACCGTAGATTTACTTTTCTTGATGAACTAACTGAAATGCCTCACATTCTCCTGAAGTTGACAGCGGAGGTGCTGCGCCAACTCAAACGTCGAACATAGGCGCCTGATTTGAAAAGTATAAAAAGAAGGCGGGCTTCTTACCTTCCTTTTTAAAGGCATTGATGATCTCGACTTCATTTTTACTCCTTTGCTACTCCGACCTGGTGTCACGGTTCGTGCATATCACAGGACTTTTAGTGTCCGACTTTCCCTCTCAGCACCACGGACAGCGACTCCGCGGAGGAGCTGCCGCTGCCAGCCCCATGATCCACTCACACCTTCCACTACCACCGCCTCTCCGGCCAGCACGACCCCTCCGCTCCACACACACATGCTTACACACACATGCAGTCCCAAGCCCCGCCCCCTGCACACCTCCCTCTCTCTCTTTCTCTCTCTCCCCGTGAGAGAGAGGCTGCCTTACGCTGTGGGTTGGGTGGCAGCAGAGGAATGGAGTAATCAAGTAATCCCGTAGTGGCTGTAACAGGACAGGTAGAAGCATGGCGTATAAAGTCGAAGCTTTAGTTGTAGTTAAGGTATGTGAATAAGCTGAATGGAATTGCTGAACAGACCACACACACAGGGCCAGAGGCAGCATGACCTCAAACACACTCTCTGCTTTTCCTTTTGCCTTTCTGTAAACATACTGCATACACCATCAGTGATGATATCTGAAAGTTAATCCTGTTTATCCATCAATGAGCCTATAAGTGGCTTTAGAAGGTTGTTGTTTTTAAACACACTTAAATGTCAAGGGAAAACAGGAAAAAGGCGAAGCTTATACATATAATTACTAATTAATAGTCTGCAGATGGTAAATCTTCTGAAGAAATATGTAATCACACACTGAAAGTCAAATGAAATACTTGCAGAATCGAGCATCATGGGTCAAATTAATGACCCGATGTTGCTCTTGTTTTATAGGCGTCACATTTGTCCTTCATTTTATTTGGCTGCTCCTTCATCTCACACACTGGGCTGGAGCCATATTCTCAGATAAACAGCAGGTCAGTTGCCTTTCAGCGGAATAGCTCTCATTTGCAGCATCAGGTGAGCCACACGTTCCAGAAACCCAAGAGAATCTCTCAAACTGAAATTATGACCAGAGGTGAATCTGATATTCAGCCGACAGAGGAAGAAGGAAGAACATGCTTTTCATTAAATATCACATCTGGTCCCTAAGTTCTTCATTTTTTATGATGGTGTTCCTTCCTGACAGTTCCAGGAAACTCAAACCATAAAATCACATGACATATACTTTTGCACATTTTTTGTTGAAATTGTTAAATCCACATTTCCTCAAATATTTATAAATTTAAAAGGCAGTAATTATTCAGAGATTCCGCATCTGGTTTCACAGGAGAGTTTTTCACTGCCTCAGGCTTTGTTTTGTCAGAATACAAACGCGGGAACTAAACTGTACAAAAACTAAAAAAATATTTACTATGGGAACAATTAGCTATTAACTATTAAACTTCAGCACAAAAGAATAACAGAAAACCTACTTCTCTTCTTCCATCATTTAAAAAGCTTCTTCTTACAGATATCACTGATATCAAAAGATCGTCCTGTTGGAGATAAACTAGATCGATTGTGTGAATCTGATTCACAGTCACAGCCTCAAGTATTTCCAAGTCAACTCATTTACACATTTAACATTATTAAAACATGAAAAGAAATAGCATTGACTGTGCAGATTGAAAACCCCAAGACACACACACACACACACACACACACACGCAAACAAGTAAGAAAATAAAGATGAATTGTGCAAACAAAGAGCAAATATCAATTCAATTACATCAGCTGCAGAAACGAGAGGAAAGCAGGAGTATACTGGCTGCCCTGGATATATTATATGTGCCATATGACAGAGATTAAAGAAGAGCTGGTTTCATAAGGCTCTAAGGACAACTTCATGTAAAGAAACATTCTGAGAATAAGACAGAGAGGACTGAACTACTGCACTGAATCAAATGCCAAATCCTCCACATTTCATCACAGGACTGACATTTAAATACAAAAGATAAAAGCAGCTGAGTGGAGATATAAACTGTGTCTACTTACAATAAAAACAGATTTCATATCCATCTGTATTTACAGAAGGCAGACAGTTTTCTTGTAATGACAAAGAAACATATGGCTGATTTAAACTAGAGTCAAATTAACATGTCTATGAACCAAACACAGGTTTAAATACAGATATTTAAGCTTCATGTTTGGTACTTCTCAGTTTAATATGATTTTACACCATTCTGGTCTAACTTTGCAAAAACAACACTAGTATCATCTAATGAGGATAAACTGATGTTATCGTGATTTAAGTCCTTCAGGCTCTGATATAAATAACAGGGCTTAAATGAAAACCAAGAATGTGTCTTTTTACGCAGTACAAACATATGATAGAAAACATTGATAACTGTCCCTTACAACTGACCCTAGACCAGGATATGGAGCAGAGTTAAAGTCTGTTTAATTTACTGTGAAGACTGGTTGAGTTTATGAGCTGATAATAGCAACAATGCCGTTTTATCACTGGTTATTATTCAAAAATATTGACTACAGACATGTAGCCTCCAGTATCTTTTAAAAATGTTCACTAGATTATGTCACAGGATGTTTTTTAAATGAGATTTAAAAAAGTAGTAATTAGTGCTACTGTATGATACAAAATATGAGTATGAGATAATATCATAATGTTTTGATTTATTTGACTTTAGGGTCCACAGTCTGTGTCTACACTGAGGAAAATAAAAGGGCATGGTTTCTGAGAATGAAGCTAAGCTAACAGATTAGCATCTGTTGGTGGAAATTTTGGATTTATTCTGTGGTTTCAGTGAGTTACTATATCTCCTGGTTGATATCAGCCAGTTGTTGGGAACCCAGAGGATGAAGGAAAAAAAAAAGATTTGGAGCTATTGATGGACTGGTGAGCAGCTTCTTCGAAACAAATCCTTTGTGTTGCTAAGCAACTCAGGGGAGCGGCTCCATACATCATTAAGCTACATTTCCACACTGGCGTACACCTGCCTGCTGTATGATGTAATGTACAGTCATATGACTCTCTGTACATGCACCAACACATTGTTTGATTTCATGCTCTGCTGTTGTGGCCAGAAGTCATCAAGTTTACACTGTCCTCCTTAATGAAGCCCTTGTTAGAAGCTCTGCCTCCTCCTATTATTTCCTCAGTATGTTTCCCTCCACTACAGCACAAAAGCCACGGTAGTACACACTGATACTAATTATACAAGAAGTGACCCCAACATGCCAGATGGCTACATGCAAAGCATATTTGTCATAAAGTATGCAATAATGCAGAGATGAGGGCAGATTCCTTCATGTGTATTTTCATACTATGTACTGTCATATCATCAGACTAGTCAACATGTTATATATGGAGAAAATACTGGCAGTGTTTTCAAAATAAAAATATATTTTCGGTCATTGCTCCTTTTATAATCCAAACAGGTGTGCTAAAAAAACACCTTATTTTGAGAAATCAACAAGGCGAGGTACATCCCTGGACAGATATCTGGGGCTGACATATAGAGACAAACCGGCAGTCACTCATTCCACCTACGGGCAATTTAAGGTACCATTAACCTGCATGTCTTTGGACTGGGAGGTAGCCAGTACCTGTAAAGAACCTTACGCAGGCACAGGTAGAACATGCAGAAGCCGGGTTGGGCAAGAACCATCTAACTGCGGGTGACAAAATCCAAACCCTCCTCCTATAGGTTTCTTTACATCGACAGCAAGATATTCCACCGATATGTGACCGCTGAAGACATCATTCTGATGCCATGGACATTAATCTACTTCACTTCTGTGGTTCGGGCTTTGCAGCAGATTTTGGGATCCTCCACTCAGACACAGAGGCGTGAGGTCCAACTTTAGCGTTGGTGATAAGGTCCTGACTCACAGTTGGTGTTATTGGATGGGGTTGATGTCAAGTTCTTCCATGCCAAACTAGGAAACCATTTTTATTTTTAAATGAACCTAGCTTTGGGCATATAGGTAAACTTACAGACTAAACACTAATGTTTAGATCAGACATAGCCACAGCCCAGAAAAACAGATCAAACATGCAAGAAATACATATGGACATGGACATACTGCAGTGTAATTCTAGGAATTATTACCTTAAACCAGTAAGCTTCTGTCTCATGTAATGTAATCATGTAATCTTTGATACATTGTTATCAACATACATGCAGCAGCTGTCGTGAAGGAATGCACTGGAACAGAGGACACACACACACACACACAGATACTGCAGGTGGCGGGTTGTTTCTGTTGCTACTGAACCATGTTTATCAGTAAATGTTGCTCACATCGCTCCACATCATATAATCCAATCTAATTATATCACTTAATCCACTACTAACAAGTAGTTTTATCCTGTTTACGTCACCCAGTGAAGAATGCTCCCCTCAGTGCTGCATAGGTAACTTCCACCTCCCGAGGTTGTAAAATAATTTATCTTGCGTGAGGACAAAACGCCCAATATGACATTGCAAGCGGCTTCAGATGTGAAAAACTACCACTGTAGTACCCGTCACATGGGTGCAAAAAATAAATAAATCAGCACCAAGCGTGAATTAAGTTTCCTTCCTTGCTGACAGGATGTTGAAAATGTGAAATCAATTTGTCCTCCTTCCTGGATCCACTGCTGGCACAATCAGCCAGAAATAGCATGGTTTAAAGTGTAGGGAACACTTGTTTAAGGAAAAGAAGAACATTCACAATGATGAATAAATTAACATGTAGCTTCATTTATTTATATATAAATAGATATAAAACCACTTTGACTCAATGGAAGGCATTAACTCTGACCTCAGACTTAAAGAAGAAACTTAGAAGCGTTAATAAATTAAAGAAAAATGCACCAATGCTCCAACCAACACGTGTGTTTATATATATTATATCATATTTTTGGATTCACCAATTAATTGTTGAATCTATAAACCTCAATAGTGCTTGTCTGACCAACAGTCCAAAATCAGCTTTTTTATTTGATAAAAAGTGCACAAATATTGTACTATTATCACAGACAATTCATTTTCCTATCACTCCAAGTAGTCAATTTATCAACTCATCGTTTTAGCACTAAAATACTGACCTACCCTGATAAATAGAGAGCTTTACTTTATTGGCTTCTCTCATAATTTTAATCCTCAGCTTCTGATGACAGATTGTGTTCATGCACAGCAGCGTTTATTTGTGTTTATATGGGTCCACTCTTCCCACTATCTGTCAGAGGAATCTGTACACACTGACAGTGTTGAAGAGTGGAGCCACATACAGTAAGAGCTTCTTGGACAGACCCCACTCAACTACAGCGTCTCCTGCAAAACCAATCAAATCAGGCTTAAGGTTCAGGAGAAAATAGGCCAAATCCCAAAATGATTCAACTGTTTCCAGGATCCAAGTAGAGAGGAAGTGATGAAAGGCAGCTCTTTCAACTTATGTAGGTTTAAATGCCAAATGTTTTACTGATTAAAACAACATTTGTGTATTTGACCACTACCTCACTGTGTGTCTATAAAAATAAACCCTGATGCATAAACATTGAGGCCCCTCTGCCCTGCATGACTTTTCACCTGCTGACAGGTAGATGTCTGTTTTCCTGCAGGAGATGTCCTGCTGTGTGTCAGACAGCACTGGATTTTTGGTGGGATTTTAAAGCTATTCTTCAGGCTGGTGCAGAACTGGTCTGTGTTCAGGAACAAGCAGAGTGTCCTTTAACTGTAAATCCTGCAGCAGACTGGGAATAGATTGTGAAAGTGGTTAAGGTGCACGCGTGAATGTGTGAGTATAAGTATGAAAGTGTGTGTTTGGTCAATACATGCTCCTTGTCAGATTATCACACTCTGGCAGCGGGTGGTCTAATACGCCCATCTGTCAATCATTCTTACACAGGCTTACTGCTGTATGGAGAGCAGAAATAACAGAGACATCCTCACCATACACACACTCATTATACTTACTGCCTACAATATATGCATGTGTGTGTGTGCAAGAGAGAGAGAGTCACTTCTGAAGAGAATAAATAAACACATTTGGCTGTTGTGCATTAATTTGTCTTGTTTCCATTATTGTGGTTTATTGTTGTTTTGTGGCTCAGCTCAGAGGTTGTGTATTATTGTCTTCACTGCTGCGACTGAATATTTATGTGTAAAAATGGAACATGAATGAATTATGAATTAAAGGAAAAGACATGGACATTACAGAGAAATGCGTGGATGTGTGCATATTGTTACTGGATGCACTGTTTAGTTATTGACACTGTAAGTCTGTGCTGTAACGCCGTGTTATCTTGTGAGTTGTAAGCCAGAAACAAAGCCATTTAACAAATAATAAACTAGTCTGAGCGATGTTAAATGATTAAGAGTTGCAGTGACTGAGGCAGAGGTGGATGTGAAGGTGTGGATGAGTTTCTGCAGTCCAGAGGTTCAGAGGACAGTTTGGAAACAATGTGACAAGGACAGACAAGTTTATTCAACTGTAAACTGTCATCTGTGGAAGTGCTTTTACAATGTTATGCATGATTTTTACATATTTTGACTTAGCATTCCATAATTTGCTTACAATGAGTATTTTTTATTTGAACGGGCATATCTTTATATGTTTTTTCTTTTCTTGGAAGAAGCTTCCATGCCTATCACAAATACTTAACCAAATCTGGGGGATTCTTGCCAAATTGTCTATATTATATGTTTCTGTGAAAGGAAATATTGGCCACAAAATATCAGATACTTCACTCTCAAATACATTAGCCTCAGAAATCCAGTATCAGTCGGACTGACAATAATAACAATGGAAATACTACTAGTTACTTTGTACTACATATTATTATTAATAATAATAATAATAATTGCTGTATTTGTTTAACTGTGTTGTCAGTGTGGGAGTGGTTACCTGCCAGTTGTGGTTAGCCTGTGGTACAACAGCCCACTTGCCTGCAGTATTATGAACTATTTTTGAATACACAGCAACACGTTTCCATGCGCAGCCCATTAACTACAGGATATAGGTCACTCACACACATTAACAACATGAAGGACGTCAGGCTACATATACGTAAAACGGTCGTCAGTGCCCTTTGAGAAGCCTTTCTTTCTCCTTCACTAGTCACACTGTGTCCTACTTCACAGCTTCTTCCTCCTTTGTCTCTGCTCAGGAGTCCATCTAGAAATGATGGCACCATTAAATGCCCCACTGATTTGATAATTCACTGTACTCAAGCACTTGAAACTGAAGTTAGATTAGTCACCTCTCCTCCCTGAACCAGACTAAACCCAGAGCAAGCAGAAGAAATAACTAACTGATTGATTAAGGGTTTCCACATTTCAGAAAAGCTCACATGAGCTCCAAATTCAACTGTTAATAACATGCAACACTGGTGCCCATCTCTGGTCCCTGTCATGTATCTAATCTGTATTTATCAGGCACCAACACTGTGGCTGCCTCTGCAAACTAATATTCTGACATGTTGTCCAGTCAGATGTAACAGGCAGATTGTTCTTTGCACCTTCTGTTGATTGAAAACAAAACGAATGTTATATTTGAATAATTGACAGAATGCAACACATGCAGCAAACAGACTGTTGATGGTCACAACTGCAAACATCTGCATCTGTGATCCAACACATTGTGTATTTACACACTGATGTTTACATTCTAGCCCACAAACATCATTTAATACGATAACTGAGATCAGTGTTGAACTGATGTTGTTGTGCAGCAGATTATGGACACTGTGCAGCAGAGCTGGATTAACACACAGTCAGGGGCTCAGGGCGCTGTTTACTGTGTGTTAATTAGTGTAGAACTTTTATCAAACCAAAATTTAAGTAGTGATATGTACATAAACATTGTAAAGTGGGAAAAGGTCTTAAACAGTGCTGTGTATAATGATCATTTTTAGTGAACGTGCCACTAAAGTAACAAATCCTCACACTGAGAAGCTGGAATTAGCAGATATTTAGTTTTTACCTGATAAACAATTAATAGATCACTAAAATTATTATAATTGTTTTTAGTGCTAGCACTAAAGGTAGAATTGACATGAGGCCACTATAGAAGATAAAGCTTCAGCTTGTCTAGGTATTCACATCACAGAGGTGAGCACCATAGCTGTTAGAGGACAAACAGGCTTCACCAAATCGAGCCACATCAGAAACCCAACAGATGAGTCTATTTCCAGTTTGCCACATGAGAAGAATACAAGAAGAAAACAGCATTCTTTCATTTACTGATTCATTGATTTTAATTCCCCCACTCATCATAGCTCTATAGACCTGCAATGAAACCTATGGAACTGGGGGCCTTGATGAATAAGTGTAAGAATAGTTGATAAGTTCACATGAGCCTTGAGTAAGACACTGAACTCAAACTGCTCCTGAAGGTTAGGCCAGAACCTCGAATGGCAAACACATCACTGTGCTTTGAATAAAAGCTCTTTATAAATGAATAAATCACACACACCTCTGATGCTACATGAGTTCAGAGTTGCAGTGGATGTGGTGTTGAGTGACTGCCCTTTACATAAAACTGTAGGAAGCTTTAAAGACATCAAAGTCTGGTTCCAGCTGTTGGGGAGTACGATGTGAGTATGAAGCCTTTAGTGTCTCCAGAGGAGCTGAGAGAAGTCTGATAAATGTCCTCAGGTGGAGTCACTGGAGTCAGTGTGGGTCCGGTCTGAAGACTACAAATCTGAAGAGGACAAAAAAAACCTCATCTCTGCTGCAGGCTGCAGGATATATTAGCAACTCAATCTCTTACCCAACTGTCAGAGGTCGAGTTGCATTGTGGGTAATGTGGGCACCAGGTTTTGACAGAAAAGAAGAACACTAGGAATTAAATACAAAGATGATATCTCCAGTTGTGCTGCTGCGATTTTGATCATTTCCTCCTAAACTGTCAGGTGAGAGTCCAACAATGACAAATGATAAGAGTTCGCTTTCAATATCCTAAATATTCTAAAACAAACATAGACATTGACACACAGTGAATCTAGCGATTTCAGAGCCCCTGGGGGTCTGGGTCCCTGTTGGCTATTTCCATTTTGCCTGGTTGGTACTCTAGCCTTGACAATGTAGTGAAATATAAAAGCAATGATGTAATAAAATAACAGATTTGTGTGGATGAACAGTTACATCATCTGGACAGAGTAAGCAAGAGAAAGATCTGTGTCTCTCTCTCTCTCTCTCACACACACACACACACACACATCAAAACATCAATGTTCAAAAGCACTAAAGCTGCATATAGCCAGCTCAGCACGATACAAGCTGTCTGTGGTGAGAACAGGGTGGGCTGGGCTCTTATGTGGGTGTGTGTTAGTCTGAGTTGAGGCAGTGAGTCAAGCAATTTAGGAAGAGGGTTGATGGGAGATGTGGGGTAGGTGGTAGGAGGGGTGGGGGGGCACCAACCTTTGCAGCAGGCTGAACCCATGGCGGCCAACTGAGAATCCAGAAGTAAAGATCTCCCATCCCAAAATCCACACTATCACTGGCCCACGGCAGCAGAGACACAACTAAAACTGTCAAACACGAGGGGACGAGCACCTTTGGCTAATCCCAGCTAACACTCGGAACTACAGCCGAGCACTTGCGGTTGGAGTTGAAACGGTGTGAATGGAGGGAGGAGGGAGGTGGTGGTGGTAGTGATGTTGGGGGCGTAGGAGATGTCGACAGCGACAGGGCTTTTTGGGGGTAATCCTGCACCGCAGCAATGTCCCGTTTACCCCTTCACCAGGTCGCTGCCGTGTGAGGCCGCCCACTGGTGAGAGAGGGCAACAATTGCAGGATTACATCTTTAGATTAGATTAGATTTCTCTCTCTCTCTCTCTATTCATTCATTTCCCCCTGAATCTCATCTTTCTCTGTCCTCCTTTATATATTTATTTAGTTGTTTGTTCATCTTTTCTCATTTTCTCTAAGGCCCCATAATCCCTGAGCTATCTCTGCTCTCCATTAAACTACTCTACAGGCCTGAGCCAGTATCCGAGTAATGCTCTGTGTTCATTTCAGTGGACTGGAGACATTTTCTATTTTCAGTTTATATGTATTGCGTAAACCATCGATGTAACTGTGCAACATCTACACAATAGCTTTAAGCAGTGAAAGAGAAAAGTGTTTGGTTTTAAATGTACATCGAAGCTGTATGCATGGCTTGAAAACTGAAAATGTCACTCTATCAGGTGTTAAATCAGAGCTGAGTCTGTTGCCATTACCAATCTGCCTCTCCAGAACTTAATAAGTGAGTAAGTGGCAACTAAGCAACGAAGGTAATAAATAGCAAGATGGAAAAAAAAAACAAACATGGAAATTGTTCAATTTTTTTTTCATTTTTGTATGTTCGTGAGAAAATCTTACTTGTCTTCTCACCTCCCTCTCGTTCCCTCTCACACACACAGATGCAGAGTGAAATAACTCTCATACAGAACATATATACAGGCACCATCTTGCATTTCAATATATTCCTCAACAAAATTAACCCTTTAACAAGCAAGCAACCAAATGCAAACCAGGGGGGACTGATGCTATATTAGGAACTGGACTTGCTTGAATCCTCACTTAACCTTAACAATGTTTATGTTGTTTACAAACTGTATCTGTGAAAATAATTTTAAGATCCCAAATATCACTGCAGGGGAACATACAATAAAATACAACAAAGGTTTGTGTCTCAGTGAATTCTGACTTTCTAATTGTAAATCCAAAGATTTTCAGTTTCAAAAAAGACATGGGTCATGACTGCTGCCAAAAGTACTGTACTGATGCTCACAATACCACTGTATAAATCCACTAATGTAAGATCACCAATATGTTTCCTGACAAGTTGTCTAATTTCCTATTAAAAAGCATCACATGTTTTACCAAAAGTCTCCACAAAATGCACAAAAACTGAGGTCTTACAGGAAAAACAATCACAATCAATGGAAGAATCCTTAAATCCATCTACCGACTCAATTAAATCCTTCCACACACAATACCCCAGATCAGCCAACACCTCAGGAAACCGACCAATCAGTTCCCACTGGATGAAAGCTCCCACTGGCCGAGGCATTGATCATTTCTCTCGGCCTAATCGGCCCGGGATTGTCCTGGTGTAAACATAAACTTTCATCCTCTTGGCAACGCTCTCGTAATCCCGCAGAGGGGATTATACCGGGAGGTCATTTAGGAGGATCAAACCATGGGGGGATTTGAAATGTATCCTGAGGGAGATTCAGGAATACGCACTGGGCAGCTGGGGAAGAATAGGTGAGGGATGGATGGAGGAGAGGAAAAGAGAATCTGCTGCTTTGCTACTCACCTATATCTGTCTCTTTGTGGTTCTTGATGAGTTCAGCGAGCTCAAAGTTCCCAGCAATAATAGCCACCTGGAGAGAAATCCGAGAGAGGAGAGAGAAAGAGTGAGGGGGGAAAAAAAAACACAACTTAGCTTTGACAACAGCCAAAAATTACTTTAAAAACACAAATTTTACAAAAGTATAAACCCAGTACCAACCTATCCCTCTGAAAATAAGCAAATCTTTTCCAAAAAAGCACCTTAATCACAATAATGGGAGTATTTTCCTTCTCTCTGAAAACTGAGTTTGAACTTGATAAAAAAAAAATCTGTCTGCTTTTTTCTAATTTGTGTTGATTCAGTGATTCCTCTGAGGTCCAATCTTCATGGCTTTAATCATCTGTCACCGGGAATCTGGTAATCTACGACACACACACACACACACACACACACACGTGTACAAACCAAGATTCACACATGACATGATGGTGTACACTCAGTGTGCACATGAAACACCACATGTTCACATGGAGGGGGGAGAGCTGAAGCTGCCTTTTCATAGTTTCCTGATGCTGACGGACAGAGGCTGGACAGACTGGTGACTGCAGCAGTGCTGCTCTGATATCATTCACTGGTAAAAACTAGAAAACAATTCTCCAGTGTTTCTTCTCTTCATATTAAACAGTAGATACTTTTACTGACCCTGATAATCAGACTGAATTATACATATTTTTTCCACCTCATTATCAAGACCAATTATTATAACTAAGACCACAATTCATAGGTCTAGAACCAGGCCTCTAAAACCACCATCTGAATAGAAAACCACTCAAAAAGGCTGGGAACCACTGCCATAGAATGAGGCTATATAATATAGTATTATCACCTGCTTTTCAGATGCCCTGGAATAAATAACTGTCTAATTCTTTTGTGTGTGTGTGTGTGTCTATTTTAAATATTAATAAGGTGTTTAATTCCTCTACATTTCTGTGAAGTCTGACTTTTTTCGAGAAAGATTTATTTACAAATACAATGCCCCTGAACTTTTTTTCTTCTTCTTGCCAAATTAAAGCTATTTAACTTCTTCTGAATTTCAGTGACCGGCTGGCCACTGCACATGAAGCAGTGTGTTGAGTGTGTGTCCACCAGGGGGCAGTAAAGAGGTTTCCTAATGAGCTGGCTGGAGAGGTTGATACACTGCTAGTGACCCAGATGATGCTGCCTGTTGTCATGTTGCTGCTTCCAGTGGTTTCTGCAGGCGCACAGTTCCTGGGGTGTTACAGTGTTTACAGTACGCTTCCAGTCAGGATCATCGGTGTAAAAATAGCAGGTTTCATTCTCCACTGATGTGTTGTACACATGAGCTCCAACACATTGCGCGTGCACACACACCTCAAGGGAAACCTAGCAGCATTATATAAGCATGCCTGTTCTGATTCCTGGAGAACAAATATTCAGGAGGAAGAGAGAGATAGAGGAGAGAGTGATGGAGAGCAGGTGTATTATTAAAGCAGAGTTGGCTTGAGTAGTAATACTCTGATCCCTCCCCCCACAGTTGACCTTTTCTTCATATAAATAAAAACACAGCGTTTCTGAGAGAAAGCACTTGAGAGCCTCTAACCGAGATGTTTTCCACCATTACGGATCCTCTTGAATTTTTTAACATGCTGCATTAATATACAATATACTTCACATTCTCTCCCTGGAAAAAAAGAACCTCACTTTGAACTAAAATGTGAGTCAATAAATGTAATCTGGCGCTTCTTCATGGTAGCAAATGTGATGTTTCCTGTGAGGGAGATGGAGGAGGGGGACGTATTCTTCATGATGAATGCTGGCTGGATCTCCCACTCACTCTGAGGATCTCCCATAGCGCATGCCATGATGTGTGACAAATCTATGACAGGCTACTCTCCCAGAGGAACACTGATCCCAGAACAGGCTTAGTGGATGGGATCGAGTAACACGTCACGAAGAAATGACAGAATGACAGATGAAGTCGTCATTTCCACTGTGACCTAAAAACTGATTGATGTTGAACTGTGTAAGTGTAATTGAAGGAATTGGTAAAGTGGCAACACTGAGATTTTAAAATGTAATACACTTAATATTTATATCAAGTGTATTACATTTCTGTGTTAATGTTTATCTGTGTAAAATAAAGTCCTTTAAATGCTGCTGAAAGAAAGGTTAACCAAAGTCACTTTTAACCTTGGTGTTTTTTGACTTGAAAATCACCAAATCAATGCTTACTGCGTCAGTGAGACTGAGAATGCCTCCTTGTTATTGAGTGAAATTAGAGAAGAGACTATGGATCACCACCATCCATCACATTATCTAGGACGCTTATGATCTGATTTTGGTGAAACGTCACAGAGATGTACGTCATTGATCCATCCTGACTCTGAGAGACTTAGAGATCGGCTATTTACAAATTAAATTCAGTGTTAATTGAAGGAAAATTATGTTTATTACAAACTGGGTCATATTTTTATGTCTCTGTACTTGTTGTTGTTAACTGTTGAGATATCAGAACATGAAAACAAAAAAAAGTCCAGCAGGTCAGGAAACATGATCCACGGCTACGGCTACAAAAGTTGAAGCTGGATGTCAGTCTGTAAACTGTGTTTGATGAAACTGGTAAATAATTTTACTGTTTGTCTTTGTTTGATTGGCTCATTTACAATCTGTCTGATCCACATGAATACTCGTGTTTCCTGCCTCACTGGACCTGTTTTTAGATACTGAAGTCATTAAATGAATTAGGTAAGCAATTCACTTCACGAGTATAATGTTATCACAACGGATACATGAATGCTATGTTGTAATAAACACCTTTTTTTTTTTTACTATTAAAGGGGTACTATAGCAATTTCCATTGTGCTGTATTTCCATACAGTTGGGGTACTCGTAATCCTTGGGCTAATGCAATTTTTTTTGTTTAAAATTTGCTGGAGTAGTTTCTAACATAAAAAGGATTATTAAGGATCCAAAATACTGATTAATGCTATCAATGCTGCTTTACATCAACACAAGTTCACACAGTGTCTCAGACGGGTTTTGATAAAATCAGGGGAATGATTCGAGTTATTGCACTAGTCTGGGTTTTCAGAAAGGCACAGACTGGTTTGTTAACTTGTCAGTGTTTAGCCCAAAGAGGGAAAGCAGCCTTCACAGGAGACAACACTCTTAGTGGTGTCCCCTTACAACACTGTACACAACTGATGGATGTACAGTATGTCAGCTCAGTTTGAGTGAAACATCATCACTAAATAAACACTGAAATGACACAAAGCAGCAGCCACACGTCCATCATCAGCCTCTGAGGTTTTCTGACATGTATGAGTGATGGCTGTTTCCTGTCAACACAGTGAGAATTACTTTACTATCACAACATACAAACATCATAAGAGCCTCTGTATTTGTCTCTGGAGAGGGTGGAGAACATCTCTTACTGAACAGCAGAGGAAAGGAAGCAATGAGCTGCAGATGAAGTCACTGATGGAGAGAGGAGTTCACTGAAGCAAGGACCTCTGGGTGCAGGATTTTAATCAGGCATTTAAGCAGCAGTGGATGTTTATCACTAAATCCCATTATATCATTTGATTTGTCATCGCCTGTCTGCTCTGATTTTACAGTGGCCCACTTCCACTTTTACTTCTTGACACTTGGAGGAGACCAGAGTGAAGCTACACAAGAGATGGTTTTTGGTAAAGTTGGTCCAAGGCAGAGACCAGTAGAGGGCACTAGTGAGATACTTTCAAATGTTAAATTGATTGATGAAGTACAATGAGAAACCAGGTAACCAATAAGCAACAGGAAACGCAGTCACAATTTTTCCCTCATTATCATTCAGCCACCCACCATCGCCACCACTACTGCCATCACCACCATCACTGCCCCCACATCGATTCTTTTCCCGTCCTCCCCTTGTTGTCATGGAGACAAATCATTGTGTATAGCACAGTAGTAACCGGGGGGATGGGAAGGAGGCGGAGCGGCGTTGTGAGCTGCTTGCAGCCAAGTGGAACATCAGCAGAGGCAACAAGTCTGCTAGATCAGAACCAAGAGGGGACTCTTCAGCTGCTAAATCCTCCAGCGTTCACCAGCTAGTCGCTAACTTTGTCCATCTGCAAACAACAACTTTTGTTTCACTCAAACAGCTGCTGCTGCTTGATGAGAGCTCGGAGACTGAACCACTGAGTTAAAAACTAAAATCAGGAGCCGAAAGACACTAAAATACTTCATACAGTTACATAAAAAAGTTACATATTATAACTTTAACTCAGTTATTTAGTTTCAGGTGCTGTTGCTGCTGATATTTCCCAGTGATGGATTGGGAATGGGGGGTTGGAGAGCAGGTTTCCCTGCTCACATCTCTTGGGCTGCTGTACTCAGTAATTGTTGCTATGGCACCAAAACTCAGCTGCTCATTGGGGGTTTAAGCTGAACCAGGTTAAAACTAACTCTGTTAGCCGTTACAGGTCTATTAACACGCTGAAAAAAATTACATGACAAAATATCTGATTATTATGGACCTCTGAAATACTGTGACATGGATATTTGAATACTTTGACAACACTTTGGCAGATTGCACTACAGTGTATGACATGTCAGTGCTGGCTGTGATTCTCTACACGTGGCTCTGAATAATAAGGCAGAGGGAGAAGCAGATGGGGAAATCGCGTCTGACTTACAGTATGTGCCATGGGCGATGGGAAGAATGAGACAATGTGTGGGGGCAAAGAGGGCAGGATATAAAGGGGGAGGAAGGAAGTGGAAAAATAGACAATGACTGTAATGAGGACTGGAGAGAGGAATTAGATTAGAGGAATGGCATGGGAGAACGTGGAGAGACGAAATAAAGAATGTGGAGATGAAAATTGAGAGAAAGGAAGAGCGGCAAATGAAATCAGGTATTGTAGAGAGGATGAAAAGCTTAGAAGAGCACAGAGGTTAGATTGAGGAGATGCAAATTCTGTGCAAGGACACAAAACGAGCAAAGAAGAGTTGGAGGAAGAGGAGAGGATGTGACCAGCGGTTGGAGGGGATTGTTAAATAAAGAAAAGGAATTTTTATCTCTTTGAAAGCCCTCTATCCAGAGAATAGGGCAGGAGAGGATGATGGGAGCTTTCTGTGCTTCAGCTATGCTCAAATTCTTTTTCTTTTGTTGTATGCAACAATGATTACCAGGCTAAGCTGTGGTACACACACAAATACACAGTCAGACACTGAACTGACACATGATATTATCAAATGGCATGGCCGCACACCCACACAGTGTCCTAATTAAGAGTACATGCAGCAGCACAACGTAAGCGTGCCTCATTCAGCAGTGGCAATCGCTGTTTATTAACATTTGCACTGTGCAGTTGTTAATTTGGTTCCTAATGATGGTGTTTTTGAGCAGTTCCCTCAGTTGAACTGACAAGCACACAGAGTGACCACTCTCTGCAGAGATGGTTATAATACAAACACAAATAAAGAGGAACACATACAGTAAATACAAAGGGATTCCTCCTGAGAAATCTCTTAATCAGAAAATGTAATCACCCTCTGCAAACACCCTGTACTACATTATGCTCCATACACTTTAAGCTGTATGGTAAACAACACCTAATATGATTTAGAACAACAAATCTATCATCCCTGCTGCTTTAGAGTCTCCTCAGACACCAACACAAAAGCTCTGAAATCCTTCAAAAAGCACAGCAGAATAAAAAACAAGTTGTGTGTGGACACCACTGTGCACTGTTGTTCCAATGAAGGTGTAATCTTAATCTGAATCTTCCAACTGATCCCCTGACCTCGACCCCATCCAGCACCGTTGGGATGAACTGGGCCGACAACTGTCACCCAACATCAGAGTTGGACCTCATTAATGCTCTTGTGGCTGAATGAGAGCAAATGTCTGCAGCCAGGTTCCAACATCAACAACAAGAGCAGATGATGGTAAAGTAGCAGATTAATGCTCCTGCTTTTGGACTGAGATGTTTAACAATCACATGAATGTATACATCCACATATTTTTGGCTGTGTTGAGTACAAAAATTCATCCTGCCAAACACTCTTGAAGTTTGTGATGCATTCTTTGAGTTATGTGGTGGAGTAGTTAATACTTCTCTCTTTTATAGGCTTCTGCTTTAGCTAGTGACTTCCTACATTTCCCAGAATGCCGACCGCTCAGAGAACAGGCACAAACTTGTTGGATTCAGCTCTTGGCTTCATGTGTAGGTGGAGAGTGCAACAGTGATAAAGATAGTAAGAGCAAGAGAGCGAGTTTTTCCACTTGAAAACAAGTGAGAGTCCACAGCATGTCTAGTGGCTGCTTGTTGTTCTGCTGTTGAAGCTTCTGTCAGGAGACAAACTGCTGTTTGTGTCTCTTTTATAACAGATTTCTCTCTGTATGTTTGTTGAAAGTTGATACATAATGTTGGCAGCAGAGAGTCACTCTTTAATTCTGATGGACTGACATCAAAACCTGATGTGAACTTTTACTGTACTAATGTGTTTCTCTACTGGAAATATCTTCATCACAGCTACATGATCATCCAATCCTATCACCATGATACAGTCATATCAACATGATCTTGCTATTGTGTTACAAAACTATGTTGTCCAAATTAACAAATTAATTGACAAATTAAAGAAAAAACCACAAAAAAAAAAGTTTCACAAGCCTCCTGAACAGCTTCAGTGCTTCTTGTCAGAGATTCTCCAACTGTGGATCTACTGGAGTGATTAACACTATCTTTATGAAACATATTCTCTCATTTGGTGGTTTGATGATGGTGGTGGAGAGCGCTGTCTAACTGCACTGTTGCTTAGTGTTCAGTTGGGTTGAGATCTGGTGACTGTGAAGGCCAAAGCATGAGATTTCTCATCACTGTCATACTCATCAAAACATTTAGAGTTCTTCAGTGGATAATCCAGATTTCTGATCATTCTCTGTCATGTGCACAGGTGCGGCTTTGACTGAACTTACACAGTAGTAATAAATGTAATAAACACATTAAAGTCTGACAGTGGTAATGATGCAGATAAACTGGCTTTGTGTCACTGTGATTACACACAGAAGCTAAATCCAGTAAAAGCAGCAGAGTTCAAAGAGCCAGACGCAAAACTTCACCATCCTCTGCTGTTGGGGCAACAGTCCTGCTTGAAAAGTCATTTGAATGGGACCAGTCTGTTGGTGAAGTTGGGGGGCTGAGACAGACAGCTCAGGCAAAAAAATCCTGCATCGTACAGCTAAAAACCTGTCTCAACTCCTGCTGGAGTGCTACATAACATCATCCTGATTATCTTTTAATGTGCTTTAAAGCTTTATTTCTACTGTTTATCTGGTGACTGCAGCAACAAAAAATTTAATAATACAGTTTAAAATGATCTATTACTCAGACAGGATCATACGCCAGTTTCTCACTGGAGCCTGAACCAACACACCCTCTTGCATTTGTTTTAACCCTGGGTTGTGATAAAAGTTGTTCCAAAACAACAGATTTGCTGGATGTGAGGAGTGAGAGACAAACCTGCACCACCACAAACAACCAGAAACCTGGACACTGTAAACAGAAATATGAATCACCTGGTTTCTCATGTTCTATACTAAATATGGCCATAACCAGAATAAGCTTCATTTAATAATGTAGTAAACACAGTAACACAGTATCAAACAACATCAGTTTACTTCATACTATTACACTATCAGACTTTTCTTTAAATCCACACTATAGTAATCTTACAGAAAGTTACAAACACTTCACTGGATGATTATTCTCTATGTGAAGTTCTTCCAAATGCAACAGAGCAGAGTATTGATCCTGGATCCTGCACTAAGATAAAAGTGAAGCATCACGTGGAGAGAGCTGAGGCTGCAGGTTAACATCAACGTGGAAACTGAAGTTAAATCTGGGCCACGGCTGCAAACCTCACACCAAACACTCCAACTCTGACTAACACCCTGATGTGATCTCCATTCGGCCCGGGTTCACTCCCTTTATGAAGCGCTCTAGCTAATGAAGTGCTCCACTGGAGTGGCTGTGGAGGACAGTTGAGGACCCCGTGGGACTGCCTTTCATAAACGCCTGCCTGAATAAGGCTCTTTTGTAACTCAGGCGTAGGTTATGAGTCAATCATGCCAGCGAGGAAGCTCTTAGTGCTGCTGGGATTTTTTCCCTGGGATGGATGCGCTGCTGAAGCACACACACTCCAACCAATACAAACACAGACATACAGTACACATGCTGGCACATACATCTAACAGCAGCTCATATTTTGATGCACACACTCAAACTTAAGTTACAATTATGCATCACTTTTACGTGTAATGCCTGATTGTTTCATTGATTATAACAGCAGTCATGTATTGCTTTAACTTTATCTATATTGTCACATAAAAACCTTCTCAGAGTAATTTTGGTGATATTTATGCTTTCTCCTCAGCTAATTGAAGAATTACACGCCTCTCTCCTTTAATTAGACTCTTTCAGAAAAAGTTGGATAAATTCAAAAGTGCAGCTGGAGCTGTTTTTCAGTGTTTTCAGATAATACACGGCTCTGTGAATGTGTGAAGACATCCATCCGCTCAAGGACAAGAAGCTAAATATTGACTAAACAGACACTGTAGAGGTTTGATGCTCACTCCCAGTTCTCCTCTAAGAACTGTTTGACTGAAACAAATCTAATGTTGGCCAGAAAAGACACTTGCATTCCCTGGTTGCAACTGACCTTGACCATTTTGCACTGTTGCCATGGTAACAAATGAGAAAATGCGCTGCTACTAAAAATGTTTTCCCTACGCCGAAAGCTGAAATCGATCTACTATAATCGCATACATGCAAATAGTAGTGAAGAAGAGTGTTTTTTTAATTTATTTTTTTACTCTACCTGAAATGGACTCTGGCTGTTGTAGTTCTTCACTTCTTTGTCAGCTCCACGAACAAGCAGCACTCTGGCACAGTTATCCTGAGGAAGGAAGAGCAAGATTATTAAAATGAAGCTGAGAAAACGTCTGAAATAACACTGAAATCATTATATTCTCCTACTTTTGTTCAGGAGAGAGGGCGATTAGTTTCCAGTGACATTAGCAGAATTTCCCAAAAGCAAAACAAGTCAGTAGAGCGGGAACTGGTCAATGTGGCTAAATGTCTAAACATCCCAGCACTGATACAGAAATATGAGGAAAGACAACAGCACATCTACTACCTATATCAGGAATGGAGCTTCACTCGCTGTTAAGTGTGTATCTATTGCTCCACTCAAAGAGAAAGAGGGAGTGAGAGCGAGAGAGATAGATAGAGAGACAGGGACAGAGAGAGAGAGAGAGAGAGAGAGAACAGAGAGATGGAGAGTGCTGAGGGGTTTGAATCTACTGCACAATTCGCCCACAAAGTGCTCAACCACGCATGTTCTGTGCACACACACATGAATATAAATACTTTTTTTAGATCCACAATAAGCTATTGAGAGTTGAAAAATCGCTCTGAGTCTCAAACAGATACTGATACACAACCATAATCTGTGCAGTGTTGTTAGTATTACAAACATCTCTGTGATTAGATGTTTAACATCTTATTTTAAGACATGCATGAGTGTGTTATTTTTACTCATGGACGTTGTTTCCATCTGGAGTGTAGCAATCCCACGACATGTTTTTTTTTTTTTTTTTAAATAGGCTGCATTTATAATGAAGCTTTGAGTCTGGAAGAGTCTGTGTGACATATTTCAGAGCTATGAACTGAAGCAGGAGCATTTTTGCCTTCAGAAGATTATTAGCAGAAGGGGCACAAAAGGAGATGAAATGTGAGAGAGGTCAAAACTCTAATGTCCACGATGCTGAGGATAATCCAGGATGCAGCAGCGTGGACGCCATGGAAACTCCAGCTTCAAATGGATTTTCCTTGTGCATTTCATGTTGTGTTAGTGACTGTAGATCACTCTGAAGACCAGAGAAAGTACAGAGGAGGATTGTCACGTATTCTCTGCAGAAGTTTTTTGTTTTTTTATGTTTTTATGCAACATCCTGCACTGGAATCTGTTCCGAGTACTCTATCTATCCATCTACCTATCAAGGAGAAGTGAGAATTCATGAATATTTATGACGTACAGGGTAACAGTCTAATAACAGTATAATGCAGGTTACACCAACCCCCTCTGTTTCACACATGCAACCATCAGTATCACCATCTTCACTGCTTCAGCTATCCAGCTTTAAATGACCAGGCTGGTGAAAGCCCGTGAAAATACAAAACCAACGATGACTGATCTGACTAACAAATATCTTTGTGGCAAAGCCTGATAGCTCTTATTCCTCAATGCCACAGAGCTCCATCATTGACCAAAAACGATTTGCTCCTCAACCCAAACTTTACTGTTTATAGGATCCCTATCAGTTTCCATTCATTAGCCTTCAGGGGGTCCATGTGGATCCTCATGACTTGAATTTAGGCTTTTGTAATTTTTTTATTTTCCAGGATACAGATGGTTAAACAATATATTTTTCTTACTGTCAACCAATCCAATGAAAAGACCAAAACCAACAGTGATCGATCCTACTAACAGGTGTCAAAAATAGTCCAGACAGTCCGTCCTGTTTGAGTAACATTTGCTTCAGTGTCCAGCTGTTTTATTTAAATTTGTTTAAACTTGTTTGTTTGTTTAAAGATTTACATCTTCAGTGGGATCTAATGAGCTGATTTCCACAGATTACCACCACATTGTTGGTTTTGGTCTTCTCAATTAATTGGTTGACAATAAGAAAATTCAGTGATTGTGACAGTGTTTAGGCCAGCAGAGAAGGCCTTGCTGGC
>BRZM01000810.1:34636-53704 GCA_033238685.1 Lates japonicus
CCCTGAAGAAGGTCCGAGTGTCAGACAGGTGGAGGCTCAGTGACTTGGCTCTGCCCTGTGTGTACAGGTGTAGCTAACAGACAGGTGTTGTGTTTGAGGTGCAGGCTGTGCAGGTGATCCAGGAGCTGAGGACGACGGACGCAGACCTACAGCAGAGGAAGAGGAGGCTGATGAAGAGGAGGGAGGAGCTCCTCTCCATCATCACTCCACCTGCAGGTCAGAATAACTCCACCTGTTTACAGCAGGTCTGTGTGACCACAGGAGCAGAACCAGACTCCTCTGGTCCTGAGGACGTGGATCAGAACTAGAACCTCCAGGTCTGAGGTGCTGGTTCTGATCCTGGTTCAGTTTCCTCTCAGATCAGTGACAAACATCTGTGTGTTCAGATGAGCTCAGCTCAGAGAGAGGAGAAACCGGAGCAGACCTGATGGAGGAGGATCTGTCAGAGGAGACCGTGGACTCGTCTGACGAGGACCGAGTCACCCGAGTCCACCGAGTCGACGGGGACGTCTCTGCTGCAAGATCCTCTCAGCCTCACCTGCTACGAGTCACAGGTTCTCAGGTGAAACGTCACCTGACCCTGACCTCTCTGTGTTTGCTTCAGGAGGAGGAGGGGGAGGTCCGGGGCGTTGCCATGGAGACGGTGGAGGAGAACAGTCGACAGAATCAGAGGAGGAAGAGGACGATGAAGAGCTCTGAGTAAGAACTGAAGCTGTTTCACTGTTTATTTCACCTCCTCCCTCAGCTAACTGTGAATCAGTGAATCAATGAATCAGTGAACAACTCTTTCTACAGTGTTTGGATGAAGGTTTAAATGGTTTAAATGAATGTGAATCCCGTTATGAATGATGAGTGTTGATGAGGAACTTTCCTTCTTCTTGTTGATCGTCAGTGTTTATAAACAGACTCACCGAGACCTTCATAGTAAAACCTGTGTCTGATTATTAACAGAAACTGCGTGAGTGTGAAGACGATGGTTGAAGCTCGGAGAGTCTCCGCCGCCTTCAGATCTCTGAGTTCAGTCATGAACAGTAAAAACTGCTCAAAGAGGCGTCTGCTGGAACAGGTGAAGCTCTGCTGGACTCTCAGACCTCCTCTCTGTCTCCACCTGTCTCCACCTGTCTCAGTTTGTGTTTTCTGTCTCAGGCTCGGCAGCAGATCCAGACTCTGCAGATTGAGATGGCGAGACTGAAGAGTCTGAAGATTGTCCTGACCAACCAGAGAAACACCTACGTCAGAGAGATCTCCCAAAGATCGGGTAGGAAACAGGTGGAGGTGATGGTGTTGATGGTGTAGGTGGAGCTGTGACTGTAACCTGTAGGCATAGCTGTGACTGTGACCTGTAGGTGGAGCTGTGACCTGTGGGTGGAGCTGTGACTGTCACCTGTAGGCGTAGCTGTAACCTTTAGGTGGAGCTGTAACCTTTAGGTGGAGCTGTGACCTGTGGGTGGAGCTGTGACTGTAACCTGTAGGTGGAGCTGTGACTGTGACCTGTAGGTGGAGCTCTGACCTGTGGGTGGAGCTGTCATTGTGACCTGTAGGTGGAGCTGTGACCTGTAGGTGTGTTTGGCTGCAGGTAAGAGTGAGCAGAGAGTCCTCAGGAAGCTGCAGCACCTGTCGTCCAAACAGAAGAAGATGGAGGAGCAGCAGAGGTACCGAGCAGCTAATCAGCTGTCAGCAGCAGCAGGGGGCGTGGCCTCTGATCCTCCAACAGGAGACACAGCTGATGATGACATCATAATCACATCATCAAACCTGCAGCAGACTCCACAAGCTCCTCCCACTCCTGTTTCTGCCCCGCCCACCGCCGCACCTGTCCAGACACCTGTCCAGCAGTCTCAGAGGATCCTGCAGGTGGCGATGCCTGTCCCGGCTCGCCCCACTGTATCCCACAATGCACCTGTGGTGAGGGACAGGCCGAGGACAATCCCCAACATCCTGTCTCGCAGTAAAAATCCAGCTCCACCTTCGTCTTTGCTTAACAGGACTGTAGACGGTAAGAGTCCAAGACGCATCGATCATAACTGACTGAATAACTCACTGACTGACTCACTAACTGACTCATTAACTAACTCATTAACTCACTGACTGACTCACTAACTGACTCATTAACTAACTGACTCACTGATTAACTCACTAACTGACTCATTAACTAACTCATTAACTCACTGACTGACTCATTAACTGACTCATTAACTAACTGACTCACTGATTAACTCACTAACTGACTCATTAACTAACTCATTAACTCACTGACTGACTCATTAACCCTCCTGTTGTCTCTGTGTTGATCACCTGGTTGTGTTTGTCCAGGTGAGGCTCCGTCCTTTCAAGCTCTGGTTCCGGCTGAGGTTCTGTCTCTGGTTGGTGCAGCGTTGCCGGGACAACAGGTCCTGACCCTGAGCCCGCTAGTGGGGGGACCGGCGGTTCTGCAGACGACCCCTACACCAGGTACTGACCAACCACTGTCACTCTGTTCTGCTGCTTCAACACTTTTATTTTGCTTTTATTTTGAAAGTAAGACGTGTCCTCTTCCTGTAGGTGTGGCCTCAGTCACACTCAACATCCCCAGTCTGACCAATCAGCAGATCCATGTCACCTCCCTGCCCCGACCCCCAACCGGTAAGATCGACACCAGCTCCGCCCCCCTAATGGTCACTAACCTAACAGGTAACTAAACAGGTAACTAAGTAACTCAGTAACTAACTCACAGCTCGCTAACTGACTAAATAACCAATCGTCTTAATAACTAACAGAATGAGAACTAACTCAGTAAGCAGACCTGTTCAACTGAACCCAGTGAGCGTCGATCATCTGATCTGTTTTTATTCTTCGCAGCCTCAAACATCAACAACCTGCTGCACCTGGTCCAACCGGCTCCCCCGCCCCTCCCTGCTCCGCCCCTGTTGGTCTCTGCTGGTTCTGATCCAATCAGGGACCAGGACCGGGCTCCGTCCCAGACTGACACCAGACCTGAGTCCTCCTCCTCCGCCGGTCTGAGTCCTGATGGTGGGGTTGAGGTGGGGGGTCCTCTGGGTCCGGACCGGCAGCCAGAGACCGAGAGTCTGACGTCGCTCCTCGACGAGCTCGTCTTCCTAAACCATCAGACCGTCTCCACGGCAACCACAGACGGGGTTTCCTCTGAGGTGGACGCTCCAGTGGGCGGAGACGAGGACCTTGGCCACGCCCACAGCCCCTGGCTCCTGCAGCTGGACTCAGACTCTGACACCATCACCACGGAAACGGAGGACATGGGGTTTCAGGGACGCACAGAGACGTCGCAGACCGGAACGGCCAACCAGAACACTAAAGGCGGCGTTCTGACTCCGCCCCCTCTGCTGCAGATGAAGGTGGGCGGGGACAAGATAGCGGACCCCGCCAGCGGTGACGGAGCGGCAGGAGGAGGGGGAGGGAGGGGAGTGGGGAGGGCAGAGGGGGGTGGGGCCTGGAGGCCGATGCCGAGACTGGTTCCCCTGGGGCTGAGAGGAAATCCGTCCAGCTGACTGGTGATGTCGCAGCAGGGTCAGGTTCTCATTGGCTGACAATCAGAGGGCGCTGTCTGTCAGCCAATCAGAGGCGCTGCTGTCGCCGACCATTCAGACGTTTCTTTGATGTTTACAGATGAGATTTTGTCTCTTATTTATTTTGTCCACGTTTCTCTGATTTTAAACTTCAGCAGCAACGCAACCAGAGCAACTTCAGGAGAGACAGTTGCTGTGGACGTTGCTCTTCAGCGTCACCGGAAGATTGTTGCCACAAGAAATTTGAGTTTGATCATTTCAGGACAAACGTTCAGATCAGTGCCTCTCTGACATCCAAAGACCTGAGAGTGTGTGTGTGTGTCTGTGTGTGTGTGTGTGTGTGTGTGTGTCTGTGTGTCTGTGTGTGTCTGTGTGTGTGTGTGTGTCTGTGTGTGTGTGTCTGTGTGTCTGTGTCTGTGTGTGTGTGTCTGTGTGTCTGTGTCTGTGTGTGTGTGTGTGTCTGTGTGTGTGTGTCTGTGTGTGTGTGTCTGTGTGTCTGTGTCTGTGTGTCTGTGTGTGTCTGTGTGTCTGTGTGTGTCTGTGTGTCTGTGTGTGTGTGTCAAGATCAGTTCAGAGAATAAAGTTGAAATAGACAAGAGTCAGTTCAGTTTAATCTCCACGTTTTGTTTTAATTGGGTGAATTTCAGATTTAAAGTCGTTGATGTTTTATTTTAATTGATCTCCAGCAGTCGATTCATCAATCAGCAGAAAATCAATCAGCTGTTTTCATCAGTTAAATCGTTGACATGTTTGAACTAAAAGTTTTTTTCGCCTTAAAGAATCTGAAACTTTTCTTTTTTCATATTTGACCAAATTTAATATTTTTAGTTTTGTTTGAATAAAATAATCTGATCTCGTCACAGTTCTGACGTTTTATAGACAAACATTACACTAAAGTTTAATTCTTTAAACACGTTGACTTTTTTCTCTGAACTGTTTGACAGTTTAAACTCTAATTCTCCATGTTGTCATTTGTGTTGCCGAGTTTTTCAGTCTGAAATGTGACGGTTCGGAGGAAAACATTCAGTCACTGGACGAAGAAAATGACGTCCAGAGTCTGATTTCTAAAGATGAAAAATATAAATGTGTCTTCATATTTCAACAATAAAAACACTACGAGTCTTTACAGGAAACGGCTGCTCGTGTCTCACCTGGACTCACCTGGACTCACCTTCACCTGCTCAGTGTTCACAGGACGATTAAAGGACCAGTGTTTGAACCTCTGGTTTGTGATAAGATGACTGTTCTCAGAAGAAGCTGCTTCTCTTTGTGTTGAATGAAACGAGTTTTGCTGCTGCTCCACGTCGTTTTTCTTAAATTTGTATTTTTGTACACAAACAAACATTCAGATGTAAATATAAGTTGTCTGACCGCAGACATCTCACAGTACTGCACTCTAATATAAATAAAGTTTGAATATGAACTTCTGACTCCAGCTGTCATTTTAAAAATATGTATTTTCTGAGAAGATCTGAACACACTGAAACCCCCACTCAGGAACGTCATTTTTGTAATTTACAGGACTGAACCTGAACACACCGTGCCGTTGTAATGGAAGCAAAGAAATGTCAAATGTATTTTTCGCAAAGGGTTCTGGTGGTCTAACGAGATAAGCGGAGACCATAAGTCGCAAATCACATATGGATATGTGAACGTGCAGATTCTGGTTCGAGTCCCGTGGGGGGAGTTATGAGCAAGGGGTTATGAAAACTAGTGAATTTCCCACAAGTGGGATAAATAAAGTCTATCTTATTTTATAATCAGCCAAATACCTGAGTGTGAAATTTAATCACAGCTCTGGAAAAATTCCAGAATGAAATGTGAATCTTCTCTAAATGTCCAGAGTTTAAAAAACGTTACAGACTTTAAATCTTTTTAATCAGTCTCATGATCACAGAAAATAAAAGTTCAGATGATGTTAGAACGCAGAAAATCTGAAACAGTGAAACAGAGAAAAACAAATATCAAAACTCTCTGAGGAGAAATTTAAATCATCTGCAGCAGCTGGACTTGATTCTTTTTACAGATGTTTGAAATGTTGACCCCCCAGACTGTGAGCAGCCTCCAGATCCCGGTCCTCCTGGTCCTGGTCCTGATCCTCCCGGTCCTGGTCCTGGTCCTGGTCCTGATCCTCCTGGTCCTCCTGGTCCTCCTGGTCCTCCTGGTCCTGGTCCTGGTCCTGATCCTCCTGGTCCTCCCGGTCCTCCTGGTCCTGGTCCTCCAGCTCCTGGTCCTGATCCTCCTGGTCCTTCTGGTCCTCCTAGGTAACTGCCAGCTCCATGAGGACCACCTGCTTCAAAGATCCTGGTGACAGGACCACGTCTGGCCTCACGATGTGGTCTGATACCTTGATCTGCCTCCCTAACTCGACTCCCAGGTCCCAGTCCATCACATCCAGGCTGAGGGAGCTCATCAGTCCTGACAGACACGATGACAAACGAGGACCTGGTCCTGAGGTCATCTCTCTCAGGACTGAGGATGAATCCAGGGCGTCATGTACAGTCTGGTCTATGATCCACTGAGGTTCAGTCCGGGACATCCTCCTCTCCACGTTTGTGGACACCTGTGGACACCTGGCCCTGCCTCCTCCAGGACCAGACGATTATTGAAATAAAACATTTTTTACTGATCCTGGTCCCCAGTTTATCATTTTCGTTACAACAGGAGTTATTTTACCTTTTAACTTTGAAACCCTAAGCCACAAAACATCCGGGAAACATCATCACTTCCTGTCAGTTTTCTGTTTGTTTTTATCAAAATAAAAGTAAAAACGTTCAAACCAACATTTGAATAGACCGAGATGTTCGGGGTGAAGCTGCAGTTTGTGTCTTTGCCACTTGGTGTCGCTGCTGCTTCAGTCAGCGTGGCGCGGCAAAGCCGCCGGAAGTAAGGAGCCTGTACCGTCAAAGTAAAAGCACGGAATTGGAATGTTGATTTATCCTTCAAATACAGATTATTATAGATACACTTTCCATTTGTTTTTTCACTATTTATTCACTGTTTATTTATTGTAAATAAATGATATTTAATCAAATTCAACTGACTCCAAATCTGCTTTCAAAACTTTCAACATTTTAAATGAATAAAATTTTAATTTGAAAGTTTGAGTTGTTCTGCAGAGCAAGTCTAAATTTCCATCAAATAGAAATACGTGAAGTACAAGTACCTCAGGTACTTTACTTAAGTAAACCACCGCCGATTATTATGAAACAGTGTCTCTGTGGTTTAATATATGAAAATAATTAAAAGCTGAGCTTCTATCAGCTGTGATTAAACACGTGATTAAACATGTTACTAATCCTGTTATTTTCTCTGTAATTAGAGGATTTTCATCAAGTATTTTTCAGAAGCCGCCAGCCCGAGGTCCTCACAGTTTTACTGTGAAAAGTCAGACAGGAAGTGTCGGTGTGATGCCGCATGCGGTCTTGACGCTGGCGGTGCGTCAGGATCAGTCCGGTCTGGCTCGTGTCGAATCCGCAGCGTCTCTCGGTTCTTCGCTGCGGCGGAGAAATAAGATGCGGAGCAGCGACGGAACCGGAGCCCGTGACCCGAATCAATCCAGAACCAGACCCAGAGCCAGGCTAGCTGAATCCTCCGGCCCGGCGCGGCTCTACTCGCGGACGGCATGACCGTAGCGGCGGCGGCGGCGGTGGCGGAGAGAGAGACAGAGTCCAGCCGCTGAGAGAGACAGTTAGCCGGGCAGCTAACAGCGCGATGACCGCAGAGGGAAGCGGCACGATCCGCAGCCGCATCAAGAACCTGCTGCGCTCCCCGTCCATCAAACTGAGGAGGAGGAGCGGCGCCGCGCGGCACAAAGAGGACCTCGGCGACAAGGTGCGCACGCGCTTCAGCACACGCGCATGCGGCAGATTTTATTTCTCAGCTGCTCGTTAACCCGCTGAGATCGATTCAATTAATCAGTGATTATCGTTTTTATATCGACTCACGTCACAGTGACACGTATCAGCTGGAACAGTCACGTGCTGATTAGTGATCGATTATATCAATGATAAATGATCTAACTGTTGTAGGAACGTTACTCTGATGTTAACCCCAAAACCGAAATTCAACCTTCAGGTTAAATGTTCCATTTTATTCACTCCGTAAAAATCTGATTTTATTAAAAGTCCTCGTTTTATCAGGACGTCTTATAAGAATATTTTTTGTTAAAGAGAAAAAAAATGTTTTTAAATTAATAATTAACTTTCTGACTTTCTGAGAGCGTCGTTTCTTCTAATCACATCCTGAAAATGTTCGCCCTCTCCGCAAACATCTTTGTTTCAGTAATCCGTCGTTAAACTCAGTTTTCTCAAACCTTCCCTCATGTTCTAACATTCTCCTTCATTTATACAATAACAACGACAACAAGTTCAGCCATTGCGTTCTAATGCGTCTTTGTTTTCTAGCATCTTCGTGTTCTAACATTGTCTTTGTGTTCTAATATCCTCTTCACGTTCTAACGTCTTTGTTTTCTAACATCATCTTGTTCTAACGTCTTTGTTCTAACATCGGCTTTGTTTTCTAACATCGTCTTTGTTTTCTAACGTCTTCGTGTTCTAACATTGTCTTTGTGTTCTAATATCCTCTTCACGTTCTAACGTCTTTGTTTTCTAACGTCTTTGTTTTCTAACATCGTCTCTGTCTTCTAACGTCTTTGTTTTCTAACATTGTCTTTGTTTTCTAACATCGTCTTCACGTTCTAACGTCTTTGTTTTCTAACATCTTTGTTTTCTAACATTTAGAATCATTGTGTTTAAGAAACGCTCAGTCGTCTTCAACAAACAACTGAAGTTTATTATAGATGTTTCAGCTTCACTGCAGCCTGCGCACACACTCCACACTCTCACACACACACACACACACACACACACTCGTCTTTGTGTTCTAACATCGTCTTCGCGTTCTAATGTCTTTGTTTTCTAACGTCTTTGTGTTCTAACATCGTCTTTGTGTTCTAACATCGTCTTCGCGTTCTAACATACGTCTTTGTTTTCTAACATCGTCTTTGTTTTCTAACGTCATCTTTGTTTTCTAACGTCTTTGTGTTCTAACATCGTCTTCGCGTTCTAACATCGTCTTTGTTTTCTAACGTCATCTTTGTTTTCTAACATCGTCTTTGTTTTCTAACATCGTCTTCGCGTTCTAACATTGTCTTTGTTTTCTAACGTCGTCTTTGTGTTCTAACATTGTCTTTGTGTTCTAACATCGTCTTTGTTTTCTAACATCGTCTTTGTTTTCTAACTTCGTCTTCGCGTTCTAACATCGTCTTTGTTTTCTAACATTGTCTTTGTGTTCTAACGTCTTTGTTTTCTAACATCGTCCTCACGTTCCTAACGTCTTTGTTTTCTAACATTGTCTTCGCGTTCTAACATTCTAACGTTTTCTAACGTCTTTGTTTTCTAACATCGTCTTCGCGTTCTAACATCCGTCTTTGT
Source organism: Lates japonicus (assembly GCA_033238685.1). Lineage (NCBI taxonomy): Eukaryota > Metazoa > Chordata > Actinopteri > Centropomidae > Lates > Lates japonicus. The sequence continues at coordinate 43,593 of BRZM01000810.1, forward strand.
TTTCTAACATAAATGTAGCGTTCTAACATAATCTTTGTTTTCTAACTTATTGTCTTTGTGTTCTAACGTCTTTGTTTTCTTTTGCTCGTCTTGGCGTTCTAACATCGTCTTTGTTTTTCCTATTGTCTTTGTGTTCTGCTGATCTTTGTTTGTTTTTTAGCTCGTCCTCACGTTCTAACGTCTTTGTTTTCTATCATTGTCTTCGCGTTCTAACATTCTAACGTTTTCTAGCGTCTTTGTTTTCTAACATCGTCTTCGCGTTCTAACATCGTCTTTGTTTTCTAACATTGTCTTTGTGTTCTAACGTCTTTGTTTTCTAACATCGTCCTCACGTTCTAACGTCTTTGTTTTCTAACATTGTCTTCGCGTTCTAACATTCTAACGTTTTTTCTATGTTTTCTAACGTCTTTGTGTTCTAACGTCTTTGTTTTCTAACGTCTTTGTTTTCTAACATTGTCTTCACGTTCTAACATTCTAACGTTTTCTAACGTCTTTGTTTTCTAACGTCTTTGTGTTCTAACATCGTCTTCACGTTCTAACGTCTTCGCGTTCTAACATTCTAACGTCTTTGTTTTCTAATGTTTAGAATCGTGTTTAACAAACGCTCAGTCGTCTTCAACAAACAACTGAAGTTTATTATAGATGTTTCAGCTTCACTGCAGTCTGCGCACACACTCACACACTCTCACACACACCACACACACTCACACACACACACACACACACACACACACACTCACACTACACACACTCACACACCTACTCATCCCTCACACTCACACACACACACACACACACACTCACACGCACACACACACACACACTCACACCTCACACACTCCACCTACACTCACACCTCCTCCACACTCCTCACACACACACACACTCACACACACACACACACTCACACACACTCACACACACACTCACACACACACACACACACTCATACGCCACACTGTGCTGCGTCGGTTCTGCTGTGTTTGCATATTCCCTCTCCAGCCTGCAGTCTCTGCTGTTTTCCAGTTCAGCTGGAAACAATAAAGCACCAGACGTCAACCGGTCTCAGGATCCAGATCAGGTTCTGTCAGACCTCAGAGCTGCAGCTGATGAAGTTATTGATTATTGATTATCTGCTGATCATTCTCTGAGTTCATCAGTGACTCCTGTGGTCTGGTTTAGCTGGTCCTGCAGGGTCAGGGTGAGTCAGGTTGTTCCTGTCTGTTTGTCCCTGCAGGGCCTCCGTCCGTCACAGTCAAACTCCCACAATGCTTTGTGTCGTGTTGTAAACATTAGCCCATAGTCAGTGTGTTAACACTGTGTGTGTCCTGAGGACTGAGGACAGTTTGTCTGCTCTGAGGCAGTGGTTCCCACCTCGAGGCTCAGGGACCCCAAAAAGGGTCATGAGATGACTCAGTGGGGTCAGAACAGAAAGAAGAGGGAACTGAGCAGCTGCAGCTCATTCACTGTAAAACTGCACTGAGCTCTTCATTTTAACATGTCTGTGTTTTACAGAGCCCCCCACCCCCCCCCACCCCCCTGAGGACAAACACTGAGTGTGTGTTTGTGTGTTTGATCTGGTGGAGTCTGTTGTTTTTGCCTTCAGCTGGTCTGAGGTCAGTTTTTCAGACAGTAATTATCTCCTGAGACGATTTCACTTCTCTGACCTCAAACATCTCTGTACTGCAGTATCACTACTACCTGTACTACCTGTACTGCAGTGTTTGTAGTATCTGCGGTATCAGTGTGAGTCTGTGTGTGTTTGAGTTGTGCGACGTCTCTCTCAGTGGGTCACACTGATCCAGTCTGTCTGGATTTACTGGACTCAGAAAGTTCACTTCCTGTTGAACATCTGAACGTTACAGGACAAGTTCAGCTGAGTGAGAACTGAACCGTCTTCATCAAACACTGGAAATACGTTTCCACCATAAATCATCTGTCTGTCAGTTCATCCAAGAATGATCAGTGTTTTCTGTTCGTAGTGAACAGACACGATGGAGCAGTGACACCGAAGACACGAGCAGGATGGAGGTTTACGTTCAACTCAGGAAAAACGACCTGAATCGTCTGAAGTTGTGAAGCGATCAGTGAGATCCTCTGATCCTGACCCTGAGAGTCCAGACCTGAACCCAACAGAGCTGCTGTGGACAGAGACATTCACACCAGACGAAGCTGGAACAACGGTCCAGACCCTGAACCCTGAACCCAGGTCTGATCCACAGAGACTGCGAGACCTGGGCTCAAGTCTGATTCAGTCATTAAATCCAGGGCTTCACTGACTCTGCACCAGGACTCTGAGTGTTTGATGAGTGTGATCAGTGAGGACATGAAAGTCGAGTCAGTTTATAACAGGTTATGTGAGGACACAGAGCAGGTCTGAGGTCTTTATATTATCTCCTGCTCACAGTGACACATTACATTAGTTTGTGTGTAGTTCACTGACATTGTGTTTCACAGTAACTCTGGGACAAAGTGTCTCCACCTGCAGCAGCTTCTCAGTCTGTCTCAGTGTTTTCACATCTCATCAACTAAATATTTAACTTCAGTTCAGACTGAAACTCGTTTTAGTTTAAAGAGGTTTAAACAGACCAACAGAGACTCTGAGGACAGTTGGATCAGTTCCAGTAGGAGACTGGTTGGTTCAGTCTCTGGGTAAATATAAGACACAATGGGAACTTAGAGATGACACAGTAGGCGGGGGGGGGGGGGGGGGGGGTGTGTGTAAATGTTCCCAGTGTTTCCGGTAACTTTTAAACTCCTGTGGAGGATTTCCACTCGGCCTGAGTCCAGAGTTATTTTCTGTCAAATTACAGTGTTCAGAGCCGTCGATGGTGATTTATGTTTCCTGGCTTCATGTCACAAACCCTCACTACTGCTGCTGTTTACACCGTCAGCTGATCCCTGTAAATATCAGCTGGTTACTGTCAAAGCCAACAGGAAGTTTAAAGTGATAACATCGTTTCAGTGACTGCAGCTCCAGTTAAAACTTGCAGGAAGTTTTTTTCCTGAGCAGCAGATTCCTGAGGGTCCGTGAGTCAGCTTCAGACTTCATACAGTCGGAGGCTCAGTCTGACGCCTCGCCATGACTCAGCTGTGTTAAGTAAAGTCAGCTGATTCTTCCTGATGTGTTTCATCAGTTTAATGTGACAGAGTCTCCTCCACTGAGAAACTGAGCTCAGAGATAAAACGAGTGAAAACATGAATAGAGTTTGGTGCAGAGGGAGGGAGAGTCATGTGAGAGGAGGACACACACACAGTACTGACTCAGTGCTGGAATTTGATGTTGTTAGCTTAGCATTGAGCTGCACAGCACTCCACTAAACCACAGCAAAGCCTGTGGATTACATGCTAACATGCTAACAGCCCCGAGGTTCACTGACAGCCGAGGAGAGAAAACCTTCTTTCTTTAGTGAAGATGACGACTGGAGTCTGAAAGTTAAACCAGTTTCCTCTGGTTCAGAGGTGGAGACACTGGAGGATTAAACAGTCTGTTTGGACAGGAGACTCGTTAAGTCCATTGTCTTCAGGACACGTTTAGCATCATGGAGAATGAAGTAAGTCTGTGTGCTGTGAAAACATCTCTGTAAATTCAGGTCGAGCCTAATTATTGCAGTCTGTGGCTCTGAGCCCATTGGTTCCTACTGAAGACCTAAATCTTTAAAACCGCCTCCAAAAAACAACACACAGTTTTGACACTGCTGGTGGGAGGAGCACAGGCAGGGAGGACCCGACAGGTAGACTCAGACGGGTAGACTCAGACAGGTAGACTCAGGCAGAAGTTACTTTAAGAAATGATGAAGACCAGGCTTACAGGTGGGTGGGCAGGCAGGTAACACACAGCTAGCACAACACAGGTAATCAGAGTCCACAGCAGGTTGTTGGGTTGTTGACAAGGTTCCATTGGGGTTTCAAGGGTCACTGACAGGGTCCCAGGGATTCATGAGGGTTTGTATCAGTTCCTGAGCTGGTTCCATGTTTAAGGAGTTTCTATAAGATATATTGGGGTGTTTGAGAAATGAATGACATTTCTCAAGAACCCTTTACTCCAGGATGGTGAAGTTTAATCCTACTATGATACTGTATTTCTCACAGTGAGGAAGACAAACTTGAGTTGATGTTGACGCTACCAGTGTCTTCCTGTAACCAGTGACCTCTGACCTTTGTCCTCAGGTGACCTTGGAGAAGGTTCTGGGTATCACGGCTCCAGGGAACCGAGCACTGGCCTGCGACCCTCGGACTGGACTGTTGGCATATCCTGCAGGGTGAGAAACGTCCTGATGCTGCTTGTCAGCAGTGAACTCAGGTCTCTCAGTGAAAAGAGTCAGTTAAAGAGATTAAACCTGAATTAATGATGTTTGAGTTTTTTTTATCAGTGGTGGATTGTAACTAAGTACATTTATTCAGGGACTGTACTTAAGTTAGAGGTACTTTACTCGAGTATTCCCATTTTATGTAACTTCATACTTCACTACATATTGTACTATTTACTCCATTTATCTGACAGATATAGTTACTAGTTACTTTTCAGGGTAAGATTTTATATTAAAAATATGAATATGATACTACAATAATATAACACTATATAATGAGTACTTTTATTTTTGGTATTTAAAGGACATTTTAATTTGGTATTTAGTGTACTTTGAATTTATTATATATTAATATATATATATTATATTTTTAGACTGTGATACTTTTCCTTTTACTTCAGTATGTTTGTATCAGTCCAGATGAATGTGTAGACGCTGTAAGTGAAGCAGTGAGTGGATGTTTGAATATGTTATATAATGATGTGAATACTGAGAGTTATTGTGCGTGAGTGTTTACAGTTGAGTAGATTGTAGAAACTCAGCAGATTAAACTGAGGCGACGGTCACTCAGCGGCTCAGGACTTTAAGGCTAATGACATGATCAGATTATCAGATTACACATCATGTGTTTAAAGAGGCAGCACACACACAGCACTGATATTTACCACGAGACACCAGTCTGCCACCGGATTCACCTTTGAGCAAGGCACTGAACCCACAACCACCTGCAGGTGTCCTGGAAAAGCCCTGGAAGTTGGGTAGAGGGTGCCTCAGGGGATCCTCAGGGTCACATGGGTCTGTGGTCTCTGAGTGGGTCCTGGGAATCTGTTTCAGGGGTATTTTATGGAGGGAGGGGGTTTAAGGGCCTTTGAAGAAGCATTGGTGGTTTGTTAAGGGTTTTTAAGGGGGTTGTAGAAATCTCTCCAGACTAAAAGACTGTGTCATTTTTAGGTCGTTCAGGTCCGTCTAGGTGGGTTTCAGGAGTTCTGTCATGGATTGTTTTAGGAGGTCTGGGGGTTCCTTACTGAGCCCCAGGGTTCTTGCAGAGTTTGTTGGTTTTTACAGGGTCACTTGAGCCTGACAGGGGTTTCAGGGGTCGTGGGGACACTACTTTTTGAGGAGATGTTGGCGGGTCCAGGATCACAGGGGGTTCATGACGTACTGTAATGGGTTTCAGTAGTCTTTGAGGGAGTTATAGGAGTGGTTAGGGGATTTAAGAGGTTTCTTCTCACGGATTTTTAAGGATTCTTGAAAGAGGTTTTAGATCTTCACTGGTCTGGATGGGTTTCAGGAGTTCTTGAGGAGTCTCTGTGAGGGAGTTTCTCTTCATGCTGACAGTGTGGACGTCGCAGGGTGAAGCTCAGAGGTTCGTCCTTCTGGTAAAGGTCAGAGTTGTGTTAGTAAAAGGTTAAAACAGAGTCAGATCTTTGTTGTTGAAGAGGTCCAGGTACAGTTTTCCTTAGAGAACTGGTAGAAACCATTAGAACCCATTAGAGATCAGCGTTGTTCAGCTGATGTGGACACACAGAACCTGAAAGACCAGATCTCAGGACTGAACAGAGACGTTTGTTTAAATCATAAACAGACCAGTGAGGTCTCTGACGGCTCCTGAAACTGAAAGTTCAGATGAAAAAATGTTTGTTTCTTAAACAGATTCAGAGTTTTCTCTTAGAAACAGAGTAAATCTTTAACATGTCACCTGACTGCAGTGACGCACAGGTGTATCTCAGGTGAATCTCAGGTGTTTCACTGTGAGCAGCATCACCTGTGGCTGCAGCAGCTCAAACACTGACAGACGTCAAACAACACGTCTTCTCTGAGACATGAAGATGTACGTTCACCTGAGGACGTACCTGAGGACGTACCTGAGGATGTACAGGGGCGTCCTGATGGCTGAGGGGTGACGGAGGGTGTTGTGTCAACAGAAATCAGTGAAACAAGTTGTTTAGTCAATGAGCTGACTGACTGATCAGAAACTATTTGATGATCAGTTGATTGATTCATTTCTTTTTTAAACCTGCACTAATAGTTTTTGGTCGACTTGTTTTCAACAGGAACAAGTTGTAAACAGAACTAAAGCTGCAACAATAAAACAGTGGAAGGTGTTTGAATGTCTTCGTGATTCAGGTTTTAGTTTCTGTCAGAATCAGAATAAACTTTTAGGTTTTAACTGAAATGTAAATGTTTCCCTTGTTCTTCATGTTGTCGCAGCAGTGAAGGATTTCTGACTCGTGTCAGTTTGATAATCACAGGTCCAGGTTCATGAGGATGTGGTCTGAGTCAGAGCTGACTGTCAGAGGTCAGAGGTCGGCACGCAGCTCGTCCTGACACAGTTTCATTGTCTTAGTTGAGTCTGAGTCCAGAGGAATGATGGGAATGTCAGCGGTGGAAGGCATCCGGCTTCCCACCGAGCCGTCCAATCAGCCGCGAGCCTGGGAGGAGCCAAGGCTGCTGATTGGTCGGAGCCGTCGGTCGGTTTGTGTTCGGGTCAGAAGATTCAGATTCAGTTCACAGATGAAAAGACAACGGTTAAAGACAGAGAGGGAGACTGAACGGAAGTAGGTCAGTGGAGCCATGACAGGGGAGGGAGGGGGGAGGAGGGGGTTAATGTAGGTTAACATATGTAGAGAGAGAGACTGATGCTTTGATTATTATATTTAATGATAAATGATCTGAGATGTTAATAAACAACAACATGTAAATAAAAACATTCATCTTCATCTAAACAGAATAAAAGAGAGAGCGAGAGAGGTCCCTCCTCTCACTGCATCACTCCCCCCCCCCCACCACCCCCTTTCTCTGCTGCATTGCAGATGTGTGTGTGTGTGTTTCATTCAGATTAATTATCAGATTCATTGATAAAGTGATCGTCAGTTGTTTTTTAGATAAAGTTTGAAGAGCGTCTGAGCTGAATGACTCAGTCTGTGATGAACCTGCAGAGTCTGAAGCTTCAGGTTTAGTTTCATGTTGCAGTCACGGCTCATTGATCATCTGACTGTGAAACAATCATGAGATCAGATCAATCGTTCAGACCTGCTGACGTGTGTGGAGTTCATATCAACAGAGCTGCTCATTAACTTCCTTAAACTGATCAGTTCATCGATCAGTCGCTGCAGCTCTGCTAAACTCTGCCTGATGGTGAGTTCAAGAAAACTGAGCCGTCTGAGATTTGAGAATCAAAGTGTGGAGTCTGATGTCTGCTGAGCGACAACACTTGAGATGTCGGAGTGTCCCTGAACGCAGCAGCAATAAAGCAGATAAAGAAGTTTCAAGTCTCTGCAGGTTTTTATAGAAACTGATGGAGGTAGATCAAAAGCTGTGTGTGTGTGTGTGTGTGTGTGTGTGTGTGTGTTGCTGACTGTCTGCTGCTGAGTCAGCAACCAATTATATTCTTCCTCATCAACACACACACATAATCCCTGTGTGAGTCATCAGGCTGACTGTGTGTGTGTGTGTGTGTGTGTGTGTGTAGAGTGATCAGTGACTGTGCTCTAATCAATATTCTTATTAATGTAAACACACTGTGCTACGGTGGTCTGTGAGGAACAAACTCAGACCTGGAGGATCTTCAGGTTTTTAATGCTTTGTCCTTACAGGCCACCGTACTCTGGTAGTGATGAATATACAGAGAATTAGCAGCTCTGCAGACCTGCCTTTTGTAACATCTTATAGCATCTTCTCGCATCTTCTAGCATCTTCTAGCATCTTCTAGCATCTTCTAGCATCTTCTCGCATCTTATAGCATCTTCTTGCATCTTATAGCATCTTCTTGCATCTTATAGCATCTTCTAGCATCTTAAAGCATCTTCTACCAACTTCTCGCATCTTATAGCATCTTCTCGCATCTTATAGCATCTTATAGCATCTTCTAGCATCTTATAGCATCTTCTCACATCTTCTAGCATCTTCTCGCATCTTCTAGCATCTTCTAGCATCTTCTCGCATCTTATAGCATCTTCTCGCATCTTCTAGCATCTTCTGGCATCTTCTAGCATCTTCTCACATCTTCTAGCATCTTCTAGCATCTTCTCGCATCTTATAGCATCTTCTCGCATCTTCTAGCATCTTCTGGCATCTTCTAGCATCTTCTCACATCTTCCAGCATCTTCTCGCATCTTCTAGCATCTTCTCGCATCTTTTAGCGTCTTATTACATCTTCTAGCGTCTTTTAGCGTCTTTTAGCATCTTCTAGCATCTTTTAGCATCTTATAGCATCTTCTAGCATCTTCTCACATCTTATAGCATCTTCTCGCATCTTTTAGCGTCTTTTAGCATCTTCTAGCGTCTTTTAGCGTCTTTTAGCATCTTCTAGCATCTTTTAGCGTACTTTAGTTTCTTCTTTTGGTTTTTCTCAGTCTGTGAAAACTGAGAGCAGTTTAAGATGTCGAGTTTATTAAAGGAACAGTCCAACATTCATTAAATCATCTCTGTGTGTTAGGGGTCAGGACATGTTTAGCAACCAGCAACCTAGGCTTCAAACGTGTGTTTATCTGTTTTAATGTTGTAATAATCCCGAGTAAACTGATGTTTCGAGCTCATCTTCTGAGTGGTAAACCCAGACCAGGGATCAGTGTCGGAGGAGATCAGGCGTCAGACATATTGTTCAGGTGAAATCAGACCTTTCCCTCCAGCAACCAACTCCGACCAATCAGCTGCAGCCACTGTGACGAAGCTGTCACACGATCAGAATCATTCAGGTCTTTAGTCCTGCAGTCCCACTACTCCTGCTCCTGGTCTCAGCTCTCACCTGAAACTCAAACCTCCATGCTCTGATTGCTCCTGCTGTTAAAACAGGATGATGTCAGCTCACCTGTGACATCATGCTATTTTCTATTTTGTACTACCCAGAAGGTCAAAGTCAGAGAAACTTTGATGTGACACCAACACCTGGACTGATCTCACACACACACACACAGAAACACACACACAACACACACACACACAGAAACACACCTCCCTCTGGAGATGAGAGACAGACAAAGACCAGGTCCTCTCTTACCTCACCTGGTAACCACTCAGACCAGGACATCAGCAGCATCAGGTCAGATCAGCAGACTCTGAGAACCTGATGGGTAAAATTCAGGTTCAGACTTTTGTTGCTGTTGCTTGTTTGATCTCTAAGCGAAGCATCATGAGTAATAAACTGACTGCAACTGTCAGATCAGGAGGAAATATTTCCTCTGAAGTGTAGTGAGTACAAGTATAAAGTAACATGAATGGAAATACTCTGAGAGCGAAAAGTACAAGTACTTCAGAACTTCCCAGTGCATTGAGTAGCGTCCCTACTGATCCTCCCACGAGACGATGCATGATAAACATCATGGTGTTCCTGTGTGTGTGTTGTGTGTGTGTGGGTGTGTTGTGGTCCTGCTGAATCTCGGAAGAACAACAGCATCACATCTTCAGCAGCTCCAGGTAAAACTGATATTAATCGGCTCTCAGCTCTGAAACACATGGCTGATGACATCTCCATGATTCATAGAAGCAGAACAAGGTTAAACTGAAGGAGGCGTCTGATAGCCAATCAGAGACACAGTGATGTTGTCATGTGACCTCTGTGTGTGTCGACAGGGCGATCACTGCGTTAGCGTTTTTCTCAGATGGGGAGAATGTGGTTACAGGAGAGGTGAGTCTGGTTGACGGTCCTGATCCTGATTCTGAACTCTGGTTCCTTCACCTGTTCCTTGACTGATACAGAGACTGAATCATCTTTGGTTGATCCTGTGACAGTGAATCTCTAAACTATCTGAGATAGCTCATGATTCTGCCCCACGCCTCTGCTAGCTTCTAGCAGCCATGGCC
>BRZM01000811.1:0-12296 GCA_033238685.1 Lates japonicus
CACTGTATGTTATCAACACCAAAACCACACCTCAGTAGATTTTACAGTTTTAAGCCCGAAAACATAAACCTCTGTTATTCTGCTGCTTTTCTTTCTTACTGCTAACACCAAGTTCTACCAGTGTTGTTGTCAGTGAATACAATCACAGTCTTTGTAGAAGAAAAGTCACATGTTGAGTCTGTGTTGCTCATACAAATACTGTAATGAGTCTTTCTTCCAGCCTCTTCTCAAAGCACTGCACTAGACCAGGTTGGTCTAGTATCAGTGAGTTGGTCCAATGAGTTTTGACTCAACTTGAGATTCTTTAGAGACTTGTTGGGTGAGCCTGATAAAGCTGAGTTGCAATAGTTCAGCCTAGCATGGGGAATTTTTTCTGCAACCCTTTGAGACAGGAAGTGTCTGATTTAGGCATTATAACTCAGGAGGAAAAAAGCTGTCCTTGAAGTTTGTTCGATGCTGGACTTAAAGGACTTATCCTGATCAAAGATAACTTTAAGCTAGAGGCCAGGGCAGTGCCATCTAGCAATACTATATCATTAGAAAATGTGTTCCTGAGGTGTTCAGGGCCAAGTAACCTTCAGCTTTGTCTGAGTTTAGTAGCAGAAAATTGCAGGTCATCTAGGTCTTAATGTCCTTAAGGAATGCTTGAAGTTTAGCTAAGTGACTGGTTTCATCTGGCTTCATTGACAAGTATAGTTGAGTATCATCTGCATAACAATTGATGCTTATTGAATGTTTCTTGATAACATTGTCTTAAGGAAGCACATACAAGGTGAAGAGAACTGGTCCAAGCACAGAACCTTGTAGAACTCTGTGTCTGGCTTTTGTGTTCATGGAGGATTTGTTGTTAACATGAATAAACTGAGTTTGATCTGATAGGACTTAAACCAGTTTAGTGCAGTTCATTTGATGCTAATTCAAGAAATTGACTGAACTGAAAAAGACTAAACATTCAGACAGAATCAGAAATTTATGTTTGACTTTTTCTTTTGGATTGAATATGACAGATTAGACTCTGCTTCAGCTGTTGAACTGTGGCTCTACGGGATGTTTGCTGTGGATTTTAATGTCTGAATATATAAATGATCATAAATCTCTTAGTTGACTTCTAATTTGGTTTTCATGGTGAGTTGTGTTTGAAGCATCATCCAGTTGGTTTGTCATTGATGTGGATTTGTTGCTCATGTGAATCTAATAGTGTTTGATTAGCAGCTGTAAATCATTAAAGTAGAATCGATAAATAGAATTAGTCCATCTGATACGAAGCTGTGGTTTGAACTCACTCCTCCCTCTTTGGAAGAGTAGTCAGATAAACCAGGTTTTGTACAGCCCTTCTGTACTTTGTATCACTGTGTTTCTAGAGCACAGTAAGAGACCTGTGTTCGGCTAAAGTTGTCTGTTTATGGTCAGCACAGTTGGGATAAATTCGTTGTTTGGGATTCATATCGTTTATCAGGATTATATTCACCACTCCATGATCCTGCTTTTTTCCAGAGTATAAACTGAGGTGCCTGACGGTCAGAATGATGTCTGTACCAGTTTAAGTAAAAACGATCGTATGATGTCTTATAGTCTAACATCTGAGTGTGACAGATTGTCCTTCTGTTCCACGGACTTCACCTCCTACAGGATAGATTGAGTCTCCAGCTGTTAGTTCTGGAAAAAGTAGAGAAAATGAAGCCATTAGACTAACATTGTCCATGAGGCTGAGAGGAGAAGACAGTGGAAAATGTCAGTGTACAGTGTTACTCTGTGGACAGAAACAGCTCAACTGTAGCTGAGATCACAACCAGATTGTATGACAAAGACAGATTATTGTGTAAGCTAAGTATGAAAATGAATAGTTTCAGGTTTCTTGTGTAAAACATACACGTACCCATGAGGCTGAAAAGAAGAAAAATCACAGAGTTTTTCCATGCTTACAGGTAGGAGAACTGGTTGAAACCGACGTTTCAGGATGAAGAAGCCAGGAGTGGTTTTGTGAGTTGTGTTTGTTCTGATGTTCAGTTGAATCAAACAAGTTCTCTGCCAAGCAGCCACTCTGCAGTCAGTGAGGAGACTCATATATCAAATGAATTTCATTTCTAAAGCTCTTTATCACAACTGTGTCTGATGAGGGAAAAGAATCTAGACTGGATCAGAAGAAACCATTGAAGTTTAACAGTGTGTGACTCCCTCTAGTGGATGTTGTGGAGTATTGTGTTGTCTTTGCTCCAAAGGTTTTTGTACAGAGTTGTGGTGTTTCCTGTCACTGTGGGCTGCAGAGCACAGTAGTACACAGCAGAGTCAGACAGCTGAAGCTTCTGGATCTTCATAGGAACTGATCTTAAGGCAGAATTCAGAGTAGCTGAAAATCTCTCCTTGAACTCGTCTGCTGTGTTTCCACCCAGTTTAAGCACGTTGAAGGACAACGGGGTTGTGGTCTCCATCCTGTTTGTACCAGTAGGTATGGGCGGATTATTTGAACTGCTGTTATCGACAGTCAAGAGTTCCAGCCTCCCTTCAGTAACAGTCAACACACCTGTTGGCTGCAGCACGTTGTCTTTTGTGCTCAGCATTCTGCAAACACCAACAAACAGTATCAGTGTTAAAGAATCAGTCAATGTTGGATTGATATCAGAAACAGAGTTGAAATTCGCTACCAGCATGTGCCAGCAAATTAGAAGAAATAGAGGCTTACATCTGCAGCTGAGTCACTGTGACACAGCAAGGTTGTGAGTTTCTGTTTAGCTCCCACCAACACTAAACAGGATTAGAAGGAGGAGCCTGATCACAGTGACAGGGCCTGTTCACAGCCCTCTGTTATCCTCCTGTCGGCGATGTTGAGGGGAGCTTGTATTTTCGAATCTATGTCATGATTACATTAAAAACAAAATCAAACAAAACAATATATAAATGAGCATGTTTAATAAAATGCAAGAAAAGTACAGACAAGATTCAAATAAGATCAATCAAATATTAATTATATTAAACATCTTCAAGTTGAGACAGGGTGGTTTGTGAACATGGTTTCAAATTTCCCATAAAATATTAGGGAATTGGTTTTTAGAGTGTGTTGTCAATTGTTCCCAGAGGTTGGAGCATTGAAACAAAAAGCTAACTTCCTTAGATCAGTCTGTACTCAAGGGATTCAATCCAGCATCACTGTGATGTGTTAGTTTTCAATTGTCGCACTGCAAATTTACAGATACCACTTTTTGTTTCGCCTCTCAGCCGAGAGAACTGACCAATTGTCATGAGAGATATAATGGTGAGTGTCATATATTTCCCTAAAATAAATCAGAGGGAGGAATGATAGACTGTGCTGGTGATTTAACAATGAGGATGAGTGCTCATAAATTATGTCTCCATAACACAGGTATGAGAACTATCTTAACAATCCTTTACTCAAAACATGTAAGCAAGCAGATTCTCTCTGGTAATTTATTTTGGTGCAGTTTAATCTGATGTTTGCTTATAGTCAAATGTAAATTATTAGGCCAGATGCTATGATATTATATTCGTAGTTATTCTCAAGTTAGAACGATTTGTAGAGGAAATGCTTTGAAGCATTTAGCATGGGAAATAGTAATTTCTCAAAAGCTAATTGTAGATAGTCGTTAAATACAATATACACCACAGTGTCATTCGCATAAAAATGATTTACGCCATTCATTTAAATAACAATGTTGTTAATATACCTACGAAAAGAATCAAAGCCAGAGTTAACCTCAGAACATCCTTTACATGGAAGAACTGAGACTGGGACATTCCTGATTTTACATTGAAACTGATAATTTTGAAATGAATCAAAAGCATTTTACTAGACTGCACACTAGGTAACCCTTTTGGTAAAAGTAAAAGATGACAATCGTATCAAATGCTTTTGATAGGTTCAACCCTTTATTGTCCAGACCAGGTTATACATTGTGTCCAAAGGAATATCTGAAATTGTGCTGGGATTAGTTCTAAATCCAGAATGATGCAGACAATACAGAGTAACTGAAAGAAAGTCGCTTGAGTTATGTACCAAAGATTCCAGGTTTTTAGCATGCGAGGGGTATGGATAAAGGATGATGCATATTTAAAGCTCCTTTATCAAATATCCCTTCACCTACCTTAATGGATCAACACCGTGTGATTTCCAAACAAAAGGAAACAACCTGTAGAAACAGAGAGATCAAAATGTTAGTTTATCTGTGCATGATCAAAATTAATATATCCTCCTGGAAGTCCCAAATCTATAAGTTGGTGCTTTTAACTACGTGATTAGTAGAATGGTTGTAAAGAAAGCTGTGAGCAACAGGTAGTGTGGAAACTGTATAAAATGAGGTTAACTATTGTAAATCAACCAGAGCTTTTAATGTCTTGGCAAGAAAGATCAGCAGTAAACTGAGACTGAACAGTTTGAACAACATGTACTGCCTTCTTTCAGTGTTTGTTGATTCTAACAATTCTTTACTTTGATTTCAGTAACTACGCAATATAACCATTTAGCGATTTAATTTATTAGTTGATTTATTTGGGTAAGCGCTCTCATGTTCCCAAGGACAGTGAAGAATGGATGCAGCTCATTGTCACCTGACCCACAGTGTAGGAAGAGGATTGAAGCATGCTGTGTTCATTCATTTGTTTTCATGGCGTGTTGTGTTTGAAGTATCATCCAGTTGCCTGTTGATGTGGTGGACGTGTCGCTCATGTGAATCCTCCCACAGTGTTTGGATTAGCGCAAGTGACTCTGGATAAAACAGGAATTACAGAATCCATCTGATATAGCTTTGTTTGTGTCCTTGTTCCTCCTTTGAAGAGTAGTCGGATATCTAGAAAATGCCTTTTTGTACAGCCTTCTTCCACTTTGCATCACTGTGTTTTCAGAGCAGTAGAGACCAGGTTCGCCAGGGTTAAGTCTGTTTATGGTCAGTTCAGTTGATGTGGCTGTTGTTTGGGATTCATATCGTCTGTCAGGAATATGATCACCAGTCTTTGCTCCTTTCCAGAGTATAAACTGAGGTGCCTGAATGTCAGAATGATGTCTGTACCAGTAAAGGTTTGGATCATCATAGTCTGACTCATATGTACATCTGAGTGTGACAGATTGTCCTTCTGTTCCACTGACTTCACCTCTTTCAGTTGAGATTGAGTCTCCAGCTGTTAGTCCTGGAAAAAGTAGAGAAAATGAAGCCATTAGACTAACATTGTCCATGAGGCTGAGAGGAGAAGACAGTGGAAAATGTCAGTGTACAGTGCAGTTACTCTGTGGACAGAAACAAATAATCAGGCTGAGACTTCACAACTAGATTGTACAGGACGTCACAAACAATATGTGTGTTATCGAAAGAAAACAATGCCTTTCTCGTTCAGCATTTTATCGTCAGAGTTGAAAAGAAGAAAATCACAGTGAGTTTTCCATGTTGCAGGAACTGTTGAAACTGGACGCTCAGGGATGAAGAGTTGCAGCGGTAATGTCGTTCTGATGTTCACAGCTGAATCAAATGTCTTTCTAAGGAGTCTCTCTGCAGTCAGTAGGAGACTATGTTCAAATGAATTTCATTTCTAAAGCCTCAGAACAACTGTGTCTGATGAGGGAAAATAATCTAGACTGATCAGAAGAAACTATTGAAGTTTAACAGTAGACTCTCTAGTGGATGTTGTGAGTATTGTCTTGTCTTTGCCCAAAGGTTTTTGTATTATTGTGGTACTCCTGTCACTGTGGGCTGCAGAGCACAGTAGCACACAGCAGAGTTCGTCACTGGCAGAGGAGATCTACAAGATACATTCGGGTTTATCCTTACTCACTTTAACAGACAGTCCAGAGACTGGATCTGATTGTAATTCTCCAGACTCCTGATGAGAGATGAGGAACTAATCAGGAAATAATCAGTATAAGCAGCACCAGCACCTTTGAGTATTTGTAGGACAGAGTAACAGAGCTGCCTTCAAACCTGAACTCTTTTTTCTCGACTGGAGTCAGTTCTTGACATCTGACACCTGAAGGAAGAGAGAACTGTTATTACTGTTTTAAAAAAGAAAGCCCTAAATCACATTAATGACATACTGGAATTATATTAATTGAACTTTAAGAACAAAATATAGATCATAGCATACCTGTTAGAGTAGTGAGAACCAGCAGAGACAGTCCATAATAGTCTAATGACAGCATGTTGAATAAAGGTAATGTTTGTGGTTTGTGTATTGAACTCTGCTGAATATGGAAGTTCCTCTCTCTTCTATAGTTCAGTAACAGCTCAGCTCCTCCCTGAATCTCTCCGTCTCCTCTTAGATCTGTATTTTCACTTCTCTCTGTTACACTTCTTCCTGGTTCACGGTCTGGTAGCAGCATTTATTGCAGTGTGGTGTTTTTCAACTGTTTCTGGTGATTTCTGTATAATAGAAAGGTAGCTGAGATGACTCAAGGGTGGATCACCTTTTCAGAGTTTGTAACAAGAACCTGTTTTATACTTTCATACTATGAAAGTAGAGACATCACTCTACAACTTTATTCTACTGATAATGAAAGAAAATGTTTAATAACCAGATCATGAGCATGGTTCTAAACATCAACCAACAATTTAACAAGATTTCACCTGTTTTACAGAATTTAAGGGGAAAATAAAAGGATGTCTGCTCTATTAATGGAATATATAATAATGACAGTAATAACTTTTTTTTCATAGCACTATTCAAAAAGGAGTTACAAAGTGTTGTACATACATAAATAAATAAAAGGCACAGAGTGAATTAGCAGGTCAAATCAAACAGGACAGATTAAACTATGTATGTAAAAACAATAAAATCACTGAAACAATCATATAAAATAAAGGAAGTAAAAACCAAGGATAAAACAATCACACTCAGAATTAAAACCAGCTGCATACAAATGAAACTGAATGTAAGGTTTTCCATGATGTTACCCATAGACAGTATGTAAAGGCAGAAAGGACGTTGACCTAAAATTGAGCCCTGGGGGACGCCATAGTTGATAGGAGCAGAGGAAAACACAGAATCACCTATACTAATTGAACAGTGTCTACCAGTTAGCTAGGAGGTAAACCACTGAGGGGCAACACCAGAGTTGCCATTATGGTTCTTGAGATGGTTTGCAAGGACAGTGTAAGACTGAGAACATGCTGTAGAGATTGTATACCTGATCCAGACTGGGAACACCTTGGGAGGATCCCCCAGGAAGACCTGGAAAACGTTGGAGAGAGGGAGCATCTGGGCAGAAAATGGAAGGATGGAGAATGTAAATTGTCTAAACCTACATATGATTACTTCATTTTTTAATACATGGTAATTGTTTCACATTTGGGCAGTTGTGAAAATGTCAGCGAGTGTCTTAAAAAAAATATTCTCCCTACATAGTTGAATTTAAGCTCTGTCACATCTCAGACTCAAACTGTTACATGCAGTTATGAATAATATACCACATCACCTCATTATAATCATAATTTGTGTTTTATGAAACAACAGTCACTCCATCAGTCTGACTTTTATCTTTATGGATTCATATTGTGTTATTTTTCTCAACAACAAAAAGAATCTAGACTGGATCATAAGAAACCACTGAAGTTTAACTGTGTGTGACTGAAGGGCAGCACCAGAAATGTTCTGGTGGTTTAAGAGGACAGTGTAATCAGTAGTATCAGAGGCAGAGCTCAAGTCCAGGAGGACCAGGATTGAGATGTTTCCTGAATCAGCAGACAGCAGGAGGTCATTGCTCACTCTCAGGAGAGCAGGCTCTGTGGACAGGGACTAAAGCAGTTTAAGAACAGGTGGATAATGGATGTGACAGCCATTCATTTAAATAACAATGTTGTCAATATATCTAATGAAAAGAATCAGACTCAGAATTTACCCTTGTGGAACATCCTTTATTACATGGAAGAACTGAGACTGGGACATTCCTGATTTTACACATTGTAGTCTCCCAAACAGATAATTTTGAAACGAATCAAAAGCATTTCCATTTAGACCAACACTAGGTAACCTTTGTAAAAGTAAAAAGATGATTAACTGTATCAAATGCTTTTGATAGGTTCAACCCTTATTGTCCAGATCTGATATATTATTTGTAACCAAAGGAATATCTGAAATTGTGCTGGGATTAGTTCTAAATCCAGAATGGTGCAGACTTAATACGGAGTAACTTGAAAGAAATTACTTGAGTTAGTGGTGTACCAAAGATTCCAGGTTTTTAGCACAGCAGGGTAATATGGATAAAGGATGATGGTTATTTAAAGCTCCTTTATCAACACCTCACCTACCTTAATGGAACAACACCGAGTGATTTCCAAACAAAAGGAAACAACCCGTAGAGACAGAGAGATCAAAATGTTAGTGGTCTGTGATGACTGGGGCAGACTAATATATCCTCTCCCATTGAAGTCCTGGAATCTCTGGTTTTCAGTGCTTTAACTACGTGATTAGTAGAGAATGGTTGTAAAGAAAGCTGAGCAACAAGGTTGGTAGTGGATCATCATCAGATAAACAGTACTAACTACTGTAAACCTACTAGAGCCCCTTTAATATCTCAACATGTGACTTAATCTTCTTTTCACAGTGTTTGTTTCTGTTAAAGTGTGATTCTACTAAATTTTTATTTTGATTTCAGTGAAAATATAAACGACTGATGATTTCATCCATTAGTTGGATGTATTTGAGGAGTTGCTCTACATGTTGCCAGGAACAGTAACGAATGGAGGCAGTTCAATGTGGCCTAATGACCCACAGTGTATGATGAGGATTGACTGAGTACATCAGTGTCCATTCATTTGTTTTCATGGTGTGTTGTGTTTGAAGCATCATCCAGTTGGTTTGTCATTGATGTGGATTTGCTGCTCATGTGTAATCCTCCCACAGTGTTTGATTAGCAGCTGTAACCAGTGACTTGAAGAAAGTCAGGGTCTAGCAGAATCCATCTGATATGCAAGCTGTGGTTTGAATCCCACTTCTCCTCTTTTGAAGAGTAGTCGACATCTGTGTTCAGGTTTTGTACGCCTCTTCACACTTTGTATCACTGTGTCGTAGAGCGTCAGTAGTAGAGATCTGTGTCTGCCAGGGTCTGTTTAAGTGTATCGCGTAGTTGATGTATCTGTTGTTTGGGATGCATATCGTTTGTCAGGAATATGTTGAGCTGTGCTCTTTTTAGCTCCTTTCAAGAGTATAAACTGAGGTGCCTGAAGGTCAGAATGATGTCTGTACCAGTAAAGATGAGGATATTCAGCTGTTGTCTCATATCTACATTTGAGAATGACTGATTGTCCTTCTCTTTCACTGACTTCATTTGTTACAGGATAGATTGAGTCTCCAGCTGTTAGTCCTGGAAAAAGTAGAGAAAATCAAGCCATTAGACTAACATTGTCCATGAGGCTGAGAGGAGAAGACAGTGGAAACTGTCAGTGTACAGTGTTACTCAGGACAGAAAACGCTCAACTGTATTGAGATCACAACTAGATTGTGCTGAGACCGCCATGACAAAGACAGATTATTGTGTAAGCTAAGCATGGCAAAACAATAGTTTCAGCTTTTTCTTGTCTAAAACATAATGCATTTCATTTAGAGTTGAAAAGAAGAAAATCACAGTGAGTTTTTCCATGTTTACAGAGGAGGAAACTGTTGAAACTGGATCGCTCAGGACAGCAGTTGTAGTGGTTTTGTGAGCTCAGTTGGTCTGGGATGTTCACAGCTGAACCAAACATCTTCTGCCACAGCCACCCTCTGCAGTTTTAAGGGAGACCTATATACCCAAATGAATTTCATTTCTAAAGCTCTTTATCACAACTGAAGAAAGAAGAAACCATTGAAGTTTAACAGTGTGTGACTCCCTCTAGTGGATGTTGTGATGTTGCTACACAGTCGTCAACTTCTCTCTTTTTACTCTTTAATTACACAGTATAAACACAGCTCTGAACATCGTAATTCCCAAACTTTTATTTTCCAGTCCTGTGTCCAGTACTTATGTGGTATTTTAAACATTTTCTCTCCTACCTTATTTCTATAAACACTGTTTCATCCTCTTAGATCACATTCTACAATGCCTCATTATCATCAGAGTTTCACTGTTTTCTGAACATCAAACTCTCAATTTCTCTGCTGCGTCTTCTTCACTACAAAAATCAACGGACCGAAGAAAGTTCATTGAAGTTTAACAGTGTGTGACCTCTAGTGGATGTTGTTGTGGAGCATTGTGTTGTCTTTGTTCAAAGGTTTTTGCACAGAGTTGTGGTGTTTCCTGTCACTGTGGGCTGCAGAGCACAGTAGTACACAGCAGAGTCAGACAGCTGAAGCTTCTGGATCTTCAGAGGAACTGACTTCTCCTTGATTTCAGCATTGAATCTGTGTTTCTGGATCTCTGGAGCATTATGTTCTCCATATGATCCACGTCGCAAAACATACTTGGGGAAATCATTTACTTCTTGTTTGTACCAGTACAGAGTGCGAGTTGAACTGCTTGTGCCTCAAATGTACAGTTGAGTGTAACTGTGTTCTCCTTCAGCAAAGAAGAAGACGTTCCTGCTGGAAGCTGGGTCACTGGGAGTCTTGTCCTTTTTATTAACTCTGGGGAAGAACAGAACATGCAGAGGAAGAGATGAATCAATAAAGATGATTGATTAAACAATCAGTAGGTTTATTAGTTTCATCAAGATGAAAAGCACTTACTGTATAGCTCAGTAATATGTTCAAGTGTTTGAAGAGGAATCATGTTGTGCTTTGTATCTCACCAAAGAAAAGAGCAGCAAGAATAATCCACAGCCAATGTTCCATGTCTACAACAAGGTTTAAATCCAGAGGAGAAACTGGCTGATGTTCAACATTCAGTCTGAGAATTGTTCTCTTCACAGCAGCAGTTATTATTGACAGAATGGTTGAACACAGTGCACAAGTAGTGCACCGCCTACTTGATAATGTGGCCCTCTAGTGGAGGTAAAAAGTTGAGTTGAAGAGTGTGGAAAAAAGGCTTCCAGCAGCTTGTCAGTGTGTCAGCTTGTGTTTTTGTACAGAGTTGTGGTGTTTCCTGTCACTGTGGGCTTCAGCACAGTAGTACACAGCAGAGTCTGTCACTGCAGCAGAGGAGATGGTCATGTTGATTTGCTTTTTCTCCACTTTAATCTTCAGTCCAGGGAATGGACTGTTCAGTACTTGTCCTGAAGCAGAGTGATACATGATGAACTCTGGTCTTTTTCCTGGATATTGTCAATACCAGAAGAAATAATCACTTGATGTCAGTGTGGGGTACGTGTAGGACAGAACTTCTGAACTAAACTCTTCATTGTTGACTGGAGTCAGTTCTTCACAGTTGATGCCTGAAGAAGAAGATCTCTGTTATTTCATGATTAAAAAAAAACACTGAATGAACAATTCAGACATTATTGGAATTGAAGTCTTTTGTGCTGTATAATCTAACATACCTGTCAGAGTAGTGAGAACCAGCAGAGACAGTCCATAATAGTCTAATGACAGCATGTTGAGTAAAGGTAATGTTTGTGGTTTGTGTATTGAACTCTGCTGAACATGGAAGTTCCTCTCTCTTCTATAGTTCAGTAACAGCTCAGCTCCTCCCTGAATCTCTCCGTCTCCTCTTAGATCTGTATTTTCACTTCTCTCTGTTACACCTCCTCTACCTTCAACTCTGGAAATGACTCTGATGCTGCAGTCACCATCATATAAATCATCTTTCACTGTTGAAAGCTTTTCATTGAACATCAAGTATAAATGGTGTAGAAGGAGGGGGAAGCAGCACACTTTTGTTAATTAGAAGAAAGCCAATCTGATAGGATCTCTATGTTCTGACACGACCAAATGTCCATAAAAAAAAAAATTTTTCAACATTTTAAGCATTGCTTCAGCATTTTACTTTAGTTTTCATTTTCCAATTTCCTTCTGCTTTTCTTCTGCATTTTTTTCAGCCATTTTAACATTTTATTCAGCATTTGTAAGGATCTCATGCCGCTGCCAAAGTTCAGTCCAGTGCAGCAGCTGATCCTGTTCAGGAGACAATGTAGGGAGGCTAAAATGGTGATATTGGTGATATTTTGTAGCTGATAAAAACACAGTTGGACAACCTTTTTACATGGAGGTCCAGTTTACAATCAGAGTCAAATCTAACACCAAGATATCTGCCAGAGATTCTTAAATTCGAAGCACTAACGAGGGGATTCTCAATCTGATCCCTGTCATTGGTGGAACCAATGAGAATGATCTCAGATTTGTCATTAAACTGGAGAAAGTTGTCAGGCATCCATCTTTTAAAGTCTGCTAATCAATTATGCAGGGCTTGTAGACCTGTTTTATCATTGGATTTAATTGGAAGATAGATT